>PVJA010007942.1:10090-66363 GCA_004027025.1 Myocastor coypus | reverse complement strand
CATAATCCCAGAAGTACTTTGACCCATAATCCCAGGGATCATGGATCAAGTCTCCAACTCTAGAAGTCTCTGCCCAATGACTACATGACGCTTTAGGGGGACAACTAGACATAAACCATAACAGTAATAAAGCTCAGTATGTAAATATGTAAATCACTTTTCTGAGGAAGTAGTCATACGCAAGGAGCTCCCTGCATAATGAGCCTGCTCGCGCCGTTCATGGTCACTAATAGCCCTGGAGAACTTTTCTTCCTTCAGAGTAATGAATCCAGGGGTGTTGTGCCATTTTTTCTCATTTCCATGACCAAGTCCCTAGAATTAATGTGGGGGAATAGGTTCTGCGCCCGTTCCAACAAGCGGCAGGTGAGGCCATAGCCCTACCTGGGGCGAGTTCACTGATGTACAGAACCTCTGACTGGCTGCGAGATGTTCTCATTGCTTGTGTTTACTATTGATCAAATCCCAATGGCACAGTAACCAGGGGTGCCAGTGTTAGCAGTTGATAATGCTCAGAACAGCCACTAGGGTCTAGAGGTGGGCAACTTGTGCCGTGGGAGCCAGCTCTGGTTGCTGCCTGGTGTTTGTTTTGTTTAACTTACATTGCTTTCTGCAACTTACATGGTAAGATGTTTTTTTTTTAAATTTTTAAATGGAATTCATTTAAGTGGTAAATATACACACTGTATCTTTGACTTTTTGTCTCTTCATTTAAAATGTTTATGATCTTTGTCCTACAAAAAATTTGTAACAAAAAGTTTGCTGATTCTTAATCTAGGTTTACAAAAAAGGGCCTTAAACTTACAGAGACAAGAATGATGGATTGGTTTCTACACTATCTAATTGTTTCTTGCTAAATGGCTCCAAGAAGAGTCTCTGCTGCCTGTAGTTAGGGCCCTCGCTAGGCAGTGAAGAAAAGAAGTACGATTGGAGCATAGGGACTATGAGACTGCTGTGTCCCATCACGAAAACTGATGGAAGAATATAAGCCAGATAATTCAAGAAATCTGCAAAATGTGAACACTCCTATGGCCTGCCCCTCAGAGGGGTAAGAGTTTGGGTTACTGGAGTGAGCAGCTGGCTGAGGCCAGAAGGAACAGAGCTGAGAAGAAGGAGTACAAATGCTCTGAGCTTCTAACTGTGTGCAGATTCCACAGGTTTATGTTATTTCATGCATCAGTTACAAATGTCGGCATTCTAGCAGAGGTGCCCTTAGCTTTTGCTCTTGCAGGCTATCTTATTTTATTTTATTTTTTGTTTCAATTTTTTTATTGTTTAAATTTAACAATGGTTATATTACATATTTTCATCACCAGATCAGTTTAGATTAATACATATAGGTATGTAAGATAGATATTGCAGGCTATTTTAATGGTAGAGCACTTAGAGTCCCAGCCCACAGCTTATGGACCATAGAGCAGTGGAAGCAAGTCGCTAGGAGCTGGAGGAACGATGGCGGTCATTACTCAGGGGCCCTGAACTTAACTGTCCCCTGCCACCCTAACAGGACTCTGTGGAGCCTCTTTGTCAGGATAGTCTGGGTGTGCACATGCTCTTGCGCAGTGAGGATGAGTCTGTCCTGCAGAGCCGCATTTGCTGTTCGCATGGCTAGGTGGAGAGATGAGCACAGATGCCAAGGGATGGACTTCTATGCGCCGCGCAAATGCTTTTTTGCTCCCTTGCACCCTAATATCCTTCCTACTGTTAAACCATTTCTTACTTCTCAGCTCATTCCCTCATCAGACTAAAGCCCCTACTTCACCCCCACCACTCTTTTTCTGACATAGTGCTCCTAGAGCTTTCAACTGGGAAGACAGCGGTGCACACATGGAGCCCACCAGAATGAAGGGTGCAGAAGAAGCTGGTGTCTCCCAGAGTCCTAGCAGTGTTACCACCAGTGTCCATTGTGTGACTGAAAGCCTCATCTCTGCAGCTGGCCCCTCTGGCAGAGGCAGTGTGGTAGTCAAGAAGTTTTCCCAAAGATTAACAAGGATCTGATGTCTTGCAGCATGTACTACGTATCAAATGATGTGTCCCTTCTGGAGATCACGAGCCATTTAACATAATTTCTTTTAATTAGCTATTTCCTCATGGGTTATGCATTGTATGCAGGCTAGAGCCTTGATTTATGGCCATCCTATATCACTGCAGCCTCTGGCTCTGGTGGGTGGCCCTGCAGACTGAAAACTTAACGTGTTCAGAGCACAATTCGGGAAGCTCACCTTTCCCTGAGTGGGAAATCTACCAGCATTCTCAGGGCTCATTGATGTGCTCATAGTCACCAGGAGGATCAGCTGGGGACTAGCGAGTCTCTGGGGGCCTCATGCTTATGACTAGCAGTTGATGCTGGCTGTCAGAAAGTGTGAGATGTGACTCAAGCATGAGTCTTCAAAAGAATCTCGTGGCCTTATTCCTGTGTGCCAAGCGCAGGCACATTGGGAACCTGTGCTTGTGCCATAACGGATAAAGTTTCCTAGAGGTCAATGCCAGCCACCTGGCTTGGCCCCAATTTCATGTACAAAGAAATGGAATCCAGCCTTGCAGAGTTCCACTGCAGACAGGTAGACTCACTAGAGTAGAGGGATTTCTGGACTGTTCCACAGTCTGCTTAATAGTAGAATTTTTTTTTTTTTTTGAGTTTTGTTCATTTTATTTGACTTGGAATCTTGACTGTTCTCTCTGTGAGGCCTTTAACTTTCTGGATATGCTCTTTGCTGTTCCGCGTTAGTGCTTCTGCCTGTGGCATCTTATTCTCTGAGATCAAGGCTCTGTGGCTGGAGGAAATCATGGATTATGAATTGATCTCCACCTAAAGTCCTGCAAGATGACCCTCAGGGTTTTCCACGTTCTTGAGATGCCTTAGAACGAGGCTGCCTGCTGTTACTGCGCGACGTCTGGCTCTTCCTCGTGCCACGCACCACGCAGAGGCAGATTCTGAGTGTGGCCAAGGCGGGGCTGGAGGTTTTCACTGGAGAACACTCCTTTCATGTTTTGACCTCCATAATCTCTACCCTTCCTTCTTGGTAACACAACAGCAACGCCGTCCAATCCTGTGTGCTGCACGCCACTCTGGATCATCCGACTGGTCATGGCTTCAGGTTCAGTCTGGTTTGGGCCAAGGTGAGTTTTAATGCTTTATGTTTTCTCCATCTTTTAGAAAAGTGGAAAATAAATCATCCATTCTATCCCACTTCTTTCTTTCAGTAGGCAGAACAGCGTGCTAGTAAACTACATCTTTACTCCTTAACCTTTCAACGAACTTGTTGAAGTTGATAAAATTCAATTTTTTTCAAAGGATTAGACTAAAAATAAGATTGCATATATGCTGGCATCTCTCTTGACCCAGAGCAAACATGAGAAAACTTTTGGAACTCACAGGATTATTTAGGGACTTTCCCATTATCCTAAAGCTGCCAAAATATTTCGGGATATTTTTCCTTTCCTCCTGCCCTCGACTTTCCTCCAACCCTAAGCCAAATCAGATAGTCTCGAAGAGGGAAGCTTTCTGCTGCTCTCTCCTTTGTAGTAGGATGATGGAAACTGCTCTCTTGGTCAGATCTGAGCTCCTGGCAGCTGCTGTGTTGGCAGCAATTAGGGAAGATTTTGAGCTACATGTCTGGCTGCTGAAAGTTTTTGGATTGGGGGTTTGATGTTATCGAAAAAATTCATCTGGTCCGATGCAGAAACATATTGTTTAATCTAGCAGGAATGTGAGCAGGTTGTTCTTCACAGCAAGGGCTGGAGCTCTCTGCCTTTCTTGTGGTGAGGTCTACAGCAGTTGCTCTGTGTAATTGGAGACGGGTTTGTCTGGGGATGGAGAACTGTGCCACATTTTATTTAGTCTGTTTCTACCCTGGGCCTGACTGTGAAGAGGTTTGTCCAGAGAATGAAACAGTGGTTAAATGTCCTGGTTCCTTTGCAAAGTTTGGTTTGCTTATGGACCTTCGTCTAATTCCCTCTCCCCATAAGATCTCGAATACTTAGTCTAGAATCACTTTCAAACACCTGCACAGAAAATGACCTTACTATGGGGACTTATTAATTTGAGTCAAAGTATGTTTTTGGTTGGAAAAATATTATTTCTAATAATAAATTTTGACCCAAACAGATCAGTTTCTTTACATCTGCTTTGTTATTTAAGTATGCCATTTTCAGCCTTGATAAATCCATGGCAGAGAGGTCACCACTGTAAAACATGGTCTTTAACTTTTTAACATAAACATTAAGTGAGCTGGATAAATGTTTCTAAAACACACAAACAGAGATTAATTTTAGAATTCTTATTGAAGAAGGAAACATTGGCAACATTGTTCGTAGGGGCATCATCTTGCCCAGATCAAAACACTGACTCCATCCATTCAGACTGCTATATTCTATAATGCAGTGACTCATAGAACAAATACTGATTTCTCGAAGTCCTGGAAGCTGGGAATGTCCTGGTCAAAGCAGTGCAGGCGAGCTGAGAGGTGCAGGCCTATTTCCTGGACTTTACACTGCTGTAGCACTTTAGTGGCATCACCACGGGAAAGGGGTGAATGGGCTCTGGGGTGGCCTGGGTAAGGGCACCATCCCTGGGGTGACCCTGTCACATAGCAGAGTCGCCATCGCCTAAAACTGTCCTCCTGGGAGTTAGGATTTCCACACATCAAAAAGAGACATTTAGCCGGGCGTGGTGGCGCACGCCTGTAATCCCAGCACTCGGGAGGCTGAGGCAGGAGGATTGATGCGAGTTCGAGACCAGCCTGGGCTACAAAAGTGAGCTCAAGGCCAGCCTGAACTGCATAGCAAGACCCTGTCTCAAAAAGACAAATCAAAAGAAAAAAAGAACAGACATTGAGTCCTTAAAAGATGCCTTCGCACATGAGACGTGAGAAATCGCTCCATCAGCCAACTCAGAGTGTGAAAGAGTGTCTTCGAGAAAAGAAATGTGCTCATCTCTTAATTTTTTTATCATAGCTTCTAAAGATCTATATCACCTTTTACCTATTTTACACTATTTACCTCATCACCAAGGAAACTGTTTCTTTATAATTATCTAAAATCACATTCTTTTGTTGGAAAGAATGAGACTTCTTGTGTGTAGGTGTGGATTCTTTCGGTAGTTCAGGGAAAGGTGAGAGAGCATTTGCAGGCTTTTTAGGTCATAGCTCTAGAGTCAGATAAGCAACGTAAACACTCTGCAGAAAGCCTCTCGGTCACTTACATGCACCTTAGTACCACACTTTCTTTTTCTGTTTGTAGTGCATTGGTGCTTGGTAAGCTTATGTGGGTCACGACTTAGTGGCCTGCGTGGCCCGCCCTTCACGCGGCCGACTGGATTTGCCACACCCTGCAACAAGCAGATTGCAGCCTGACTGCTGCAGTCAGAGTCACAAGCAGCGCACAGAAGATCAAGATGTCACCAGATTTGTTGTCACTGCGTCCTCGCACAACATGCCCGTGGGGCCAGGACATGGTCCAAAGATTCAGTTCAGCTTCACTGCACGGTTCTGGTTCTGATACCACGGGAGAATTAAACCACGTGAGCTCTAGGCCAGTCTCATTCTTCGTTCTCCCCATTGCTGTTAAAGTGCTATGAAGCAAAACGAAAAGCACCATCAGATGGTGGTTAAAATATGCAGGCCTGTCAGAAAGCTGGCAGGTTTCTCCAAGGTAAAGTTCCGAGGGGGCGGAGATTCTGCTTTGTCTTCATTGCGGATGCCACGCCGTGGACTTGGGATGGGTGACCGCTTCCTGAGCCCATCATAAGCTGAAAATAGGGTGGGGTAAAATGCATCTCCTGAACCTAAGTGCCAAGTGTCCTGCCTAGCATCGTGGCCCGCCGGGCTGGCTGAGCTGTGGCCCCCATCTAGGTGATCTGGAGCTGTGGCCCACACTGCTTCCGGCCTCTCGGAACAGGATGGCACTGTGCACCACTGCATCGGGCAGCAGCAAAATTCAATCTGTGAGCTACTGCCTAGTCAGCACTTATTGCTTTGGTGACATGAGAACGTAAGAACGTCGGGGGCCAGGCAGATAGCTCGGTGGAATAAGTGCTTGCCTTGCAAGCACAAGGTCCTGAGTTCAATCCCTGGTACCACAAAGAAAAGAAAATAAGAACATCACTAAATCAAACTGTGAGACCGCTATGGTACAAATTTGAAGAAGAAAGTGTTTGCATGGAAAAGGCATTTTAGGAATGCCTGGTGGAGATTTCCCAGGGTGGCTCCTGAATTCAAACTTAATTTTCTCCAGTCCTAACGCAAACTCTCCTCTTCAGTTCCCTGTTGCTACCCGTGTACTATAAAAATCTCCAGCTTAGCACCCTGCAGAGGTCAGTTGGTTCCTTGCCATCTCCCGTGCATTAAAATCTCTTGTCACACTGACTCTGTACCATTCCTCTTCTGAAATGTGTTTTCCATCCTTCGGCTCCTGTTTCCAGCTCTCACCCAGTTGGGTGCCTGCATCTTCTCACCGGCACGGACCTTGGCTCTCCTCTTTCTCACTTTCTTTCTGGTCATCCTGACTGGCTCTTTCTTCCAATCTCTTCTTCCTAAAACCGCTAGTGAATGATTACACTGGACCGCCGCAGTCCTGTGCGGTTTTCTTGCCTTCTCTCCTGGCTAAAACACTCAGTTCAGTGTTGAGGTCCAGGCACTGTTCTTTCCTCCGTCATGGGACATACTGGGTTGGAGACTGGTTAAGAGAAACCATCCCGGGAGGGCTCAGCAGACTGAAGTGCCTGCTTAGACAGCTGCAAGGACTGGGGTTCAGTCCCCAGCCCACCATGCCAGACCCAACTCTCGGGAACCCTGAGAAAACAACTAACACTGAGCGTGGTGGGGTGCACTTGGGAGACTGAAAACAGGAAGATCACTACGAATCCAATCTACATAGTGAGACTCGGTAGACTCTGTACTAAATATGCTAATTGTTAATAATAATAATAATAATAAATTACAAACTCCATAATCTACCCATGGCTGCATGAAGATTTGGGGGACTAGACAGAAGTCATAACATGGGACAAAAGGTTTGACTTTTGCAACCAACAAATTTCAAATTTCAGTACATTCAGACAAAAAAAAAAACTGGCTTTAAGTCAGAAATAGAATGTCGGAGGGAGGAGAGGAGGGCAGCTGTAGTCAGAGCAGAGTGAAGGGGGCGAGGACACTCCCTTCCACGTCCTGGCCCGGGTGACCCAGCTCCTCCCCACAACAACAGGCTGCTCTTGGGCACTTTGTTATAACCACAGCACCCCGCCCTGGCCTCTAAGAGCACTCATTTCCATCTGACTGTGCAAAAGGCATTTAGTCTGTCTCTCGTACTCACCAGATCCTTAACAGTTACAGCACTGCTCAAAAGTCCAAGTCCAAATTCTCCTCTATAATGAAGTTATTTTTTAATGTGTTGGAGATAGTATCTCACTACGTAGATCAGACTCATAGCGATCCTCCTGTTTTCAGCATCCCAAGCGCTGGGATTACAGGTGCGCGCCACCACGCCCAATCTCGGTCACCGTCCCAGTGTGCACTAGGGGCAGGACTGGCATGGCGTGGTACGGATCCAGCCCTTGCCACTGCGCTCCGCCTGCACAGGTCCTTTTCTCCACTGAGCTATCTGGCCAGCCCAAAGTCCTGGTTTAGTTATGCATAACATCTTTTATTTGGCAGTACTAGGGATTGAACTTGGGACCTTGTGCTTGCCAGGCAAGCACTTATTCTACTGAGCTATCTCCCTGGTCCCCAAATAGTCCCCTGAAGCTGACGGCAAACTTATTGGTGAGGCAGGACAAAAATCCAAATGAAAGTTCCGCAGTTACAGTATGCAGTGGCATAGTGAGAAGAGGGGAGTAGGGCAGCAGACTGGAGTTGGGCCACGGCAAGCCTGGCACCAGCAGGGCAAACGCGAACTAGCGCCAGGTCTAGGAGTCTGGCAGATAGCCTGGGAGGTGAACTCCAAGGGGCAGGGGCGGCCCTGGCCTGGGGCCTAGCTGACCGTAGCCTACACGGTGTCCCTCTTGGCTCTGCTCCGTGTGGCTCGCCTCAGCACACGCTCCGAGATCCTCGCACTTCCAGCATCCCGCAGTCTCGGCTGCCCCGTCAGCTTCAGTCCCACAGCTTCCTGTACTGCCCCCTGAGGAGCTCACTGATGCTATTACTCACTTTTGCCTGCTATCCCAGGTTTTCATCTGAAATCTGGGAGTAGGCTTCAGTGGCCCCATAACCCTCTCACTACGCATGCGTGAAATGCCAGCACTGCGTGGGCGACTTGGGGCCAGCCATCCACTTGGGCAGTGACTGGCCCCCTTAGAATACAGCTGCAGCTACTGCTCCAGGCCTGGCTGGCTGAGCGCCGGGGTGTACATCCTAGCAGGCTTGAGGGAGCAGACGTCCTAAGACTCTCAGCTCAGCTCACATGAGAAGTTTGCAGTTTTGCATATTTGTACCTGCAAAGAGGTGGGCTCTTGCCACTTTTGGAGACACACTGGACCCACCTTCCTTTCTGTCCTGGGGCAAAGTCCTTGGCATCTTTCTGAGGCTGGCCTTTCTTACAGCATCCCCCCAGTTGCCCCAACCTCTCAGGCACTGGCCCGCTGTGGACGCCACATCTGAGTCTGCTTTCCCGTTCTGATTTTCATGCAAACCTGAGCGAGAACAGCAGTGCCATCCCTTGCACGGCTCAGGCAATAGCACGCTTGGGTACTTGCTCCACTGGACTGCTCTACCGGCTGTAATCCAGGCCTCCAGCACATTCACAGGACGTGGGCAAAATGCAAGTAATTTTTCTAACAGTGTGTCCTCCATATGTGAATTTGGGTAAATGTTTTAGATCAAAACCATAGGAAAGAAAAATCTAGAATTGGGTAGTGAAGAATATAGTTACACAATTGGCATGAATCTCAAAGGAGAGGCTATCGATCTACTGAGGACTTTGGGGCAATGCATCATTATCTCATGCTCTGATTGATTATTTCTTTTTTAATGAAAGGGTTTCATGGGAAAGCTTTGCTGTGGGACCCGACCTCCTCCCAGCTGTCAGGCTTTCTGCTCCTGTGGAATCAGAGGCTGGATACTGGACTCAGGCCCAGGTAATCTTGTCTGGCTGGGTTTTCACCGACCCTTTCCCTTTTGAACACGGTAACCTTTCCCAGACAGTTTGGCACTTGATTATACTAAAATTTTCATTCCTCCAGTAATCTTATACTGTATCTCTGTGCTTTCTCAAAGGAAAAAAAAAAAAAAAAAAAAGAAAAAGAGTTGCAACCAGGAAGTAATGGAAAATAAAGACCAATTAGGAGCAGAGAAAATAGAATTAACTAGAAGTTGGGTTGGAAAGCAGGTGGAATGAAGAGGACGCTGAAGTGGCAGGAGGGGTCACAGGACTACAGGGAGGAAAGGGGCGCAGGGAGGAAAGGGGCACAGGGAGGCTGCTTCCCCAGTGATGTAATAGGGTCAACTTCAGGCCTGCAGAGTAGGATATTCAGTTACTGGCAGGAAACAGGACGAAATGTTTAGAATTTTGTCATATATACATGGCTCTGTAGGCTGCTCACAGACACTCAGAAAGTTAGCTTTCACACGTACACGTGGGCCTTTGGTGGGTAAGTGTCAGGGTCAGCGAGATGCTCTTTTCCAAGACAGCAAGGGGTAGGCTGCATTTTGTTTGTTTGTTTTGTTTTGTTTTGTTTTGTTTTGTTTCTTTTCCCATGGGCACATTAGCAAGTGTGGAATTTTATTACAGACAAATATACGAACACGAGATTTATCGTCCACATTCCTGTCCCTGATTGATCCAAAGATTTTCCATCCTTTCATTTTATTTTCAGGACTCTCATGCAATGGCTTGATGGGTTACAAGCCATTGAGGACTGATCCATTTTGCTTTATTTTATTATTTTTTGGGGAGGTACCAGGGATTGAACTTACTCCTCTGTGTGGTCTCGCCAGCTCACCACTGATCCATTCTAAATGCCAGCCAGAGGGACCTGGGGTGCAGCTCAGCAGCACAGTGCCTGCCTGGCAGGCAAAAGCCCCTGAGTTTGACTCCCAGCAAATAAAATAAAATAAATAAATGAATGAATGTATGCTAGCAAGTTGTTCATTAAAATATGCTTTTCCTCACAATTACTTCCCAAAGTATCTAAAGTAATCTGCTTCTCTCTTTGGCTGTCAGATACTCCTGGTGACACTCTAGTGATCAGGGTGTGAACGTTATTTTTCCAAGGATGACTTTGATCCATTTCTGTTTTCCTTGTGAACCTCTTAAACATCTAGTCGGTGTGATCATCTCACGCTAAACAAGAGCACATTTTCATTTCCACGCGCTTTCCCTAGTTCTGAGCTGAACTGACCTCACCAGCTCTCTCTCCCCCGGCTCAGAACATAATTTCAGATGCCTGGGCCAGTGAGCAGCAGGGATTCTGGGAGCGTGGAGGTTGCCGTGCGTGGTACCGCTTCTCCCTCTGTCCCCATCACACCCGGTGAGCAAGTTTTCAAAGGTGGCTGCAGGTCGCTATTTTGTATTTCTCTGCATTGTATTGTATTACAGTGTTGCAATCATTTTATTTGCATATTTTTCGTTTTGGAATGGATCGTTTGAGTTTGGGTTGTCTCCTATGGGGACTTTCGCTTTGATTCGCCAGTGCTTTCAATTACAAGCCTGGTTCTAAACCCACTTGTGCTCTACACCAATGGCCTACTGTATGTCCTAGTGTGTGCTCAATTGCTGTTATTCGTTACCGTTGTGCCTCACATTCCAACAGCCAAAAGAGAAATAATAATGGCTTTGCTCCCTACAGCTCTATTTTTTTAAAAAAATATGTTTGGCACAGGGTCTCACTATGTAGTTCCGACTCAGCGATCCTCCTGTTTTCAGCCTTCCCATTGCTAGGATTACAGACAGGTGCCACTATGCCCAGACTCCATGGCCTGCTCGGTGTGCCAGTGGGCAAGGCAGGCACAGCATGCGCTGCCAGGTACTTATGGCTCTATTGAGAGAAGAAAATGAGGTGTTCTTTTCTCTTTCCACCATTAATATGAAACTTTAAAATATAAGTGAGAAGCTATGCTCAGAACTAAAATGAAGCCAACACAGCTCAGAGGAACAAAAACCTGGGAGTAAGGTAGTGGTTAATTAATTCTGTTAGCTTCAAACAGCAGACAAATTCAGACTGAAAAACAATTAAGAGAATTTTTAAATGAAAATTTTATTGCTGTTTCCCTGAGAATTTCATCTGCCTAGTGGTAGCTCTGCTTTTATTCTTTGCACGACTGGACATCTCCAGAACAGTTGTTGGAGAAGTACAGTCACTAAATTTCCATTTTGAATCCACCTATCATGGGGTAAGTTTGATTGGCAGGACTTAGGCTATGGGCAGCAAAGGAGCCCAAAGGCGCAGGCTCTGGTTTTACCCTTGGAATCGCAGGACATATGCAAAGCATCCATTCCATAGGAGTATGTTATTTCTGAGATGTTGGCCAGCCTCAGATGATAAATGAGATTCCCATCAAGGGAGACAGGAAGTGGTAAAATTTCCTCATACTTTTTCTTGCCATGTTTACACATATGTAAGTGAAGCTGTCATTCCTTCGGGGCCTGCGATCTTGGGGTGGGGGTGCTCTGTCTCCCCTTGCTGCTCATGCCAAAGCCTCTGGCCATAGCTCACAGCCTGGTGACTCAGCTCCTCCATGCTTCAGTGCAAGCTGCCTTTCAGTTGTGTGCTTGGGTTTGAAACTGGATGTGGTCTCCCCTGGGAAACAGTTCTCACAGCAGATAAAAGAAACGTCCTGCATGCCTAGAAGGAACTGAGTGTTATTGATCCGTGAGCAATTTTTGGCACATGAACACATGAAGACTGGACCTGCTAGAGCTTCAGAGGTACTTTCTAAAAGAGTTAGGTTGCCAGACGTGGAGAGACGGGCACTGTTTTACTGAGCAAGTGTCATGTGTCAAGCATAAATGCCATTTGGTTAAAAAACACGGGAATGGCTCACATTTATTGTGATTTCAATGCCTGACATTTGGGTCATGCATCTTAATGTCCACTACACACCAGCTGTCTTTCCATGGTGTGCAGCAAGACACAGTGCAGGAGTTAAACACTGCTCTCAGGTCAGACACGGGGAAACTGGCTGGCGTTCGGATCTAGGGTTCTGAGCTTACACTAGATGCAAAATCGTTCTTTCAGCCCATGCTTCACAAAGTGCATGCGTGCATTCTACCAGTCACACATGGTTATTTAAGAAGGGACATCTATCTCTATTCATCTTCAGCAATTTTCTGCTCCTAAGTGCATTTGTTGTCTACTACTGTTATGGTTTATGTGTAGTTGTCCCTCCTGCAATCATGGGGTGGGGACTTCTAGAGTTTGAGACTAATTCATGTTCCACTGGGTTATGTGTCTTAGTATTGCTGGGCTTCTGGGTGTGGTTGGAGGTAGATAGCCTGGGGTAGACAGCCTGAATGTGTTATAAGAAAGACAAAAACAGACACGCTTCCTGTTGCTCTCTCTGTTGCTCTCTGTTGCCCGGGTTGGTCGGTGGCCTTTGCTGCGACTGTTCTACCATGATGAACTGCTCCTCCCTGCCATGGGCCACTCTGCCTTGGAGCCAGTCTTTATGGACCGAAACCTCCAGTAACTGTGAGCTGAATAAGCCTTTCCTTCCTTCATTTTGGGTGTCGGGTATTTGTCCCAGCAATAAGAGAAGAGTAACGAAGACAATTCCTCTGTAAAGATTACTCCAAATTCTATTGGTTTACAAGCTTGAGCATGTATCATCTGACTGCTGCTGTGAATTCAGAATTGGACATAGATTGGCTGTTTTCTGCCATACGTTTCTCACAAGGCTGCAATTACTGCGTAGGCAGTGACTTCCGTCTTCTCTGAAGGCTTAAGTGACTTGGTCAAGGGCTCTTCTGTGCTCCCAGGCATGGCTGCTGGCTCGCTTCTGCTTCTCAAAAACCAGTTTTGCCTTTGCAGTTCCTTGTTAGTTTCCAGCAGGGTCGTCATTCTCATGCTTGTTCAGTGGCCTGGGGGCAACTTCCAGGCGTAACTGTCATGGAGGAAGTTTTATTAGAGCGCAATTCAAATGTTTTTGTCTATTTGGCTTGTTTTATTAGACACAATGCATTTGTGTTCTGTGGGCTTTATCCCACTGAAGAGAATTCATGTATTTGAAAGTCTCATGCAATCAGCTACTACAGTGCATAAAGATATATGAAGGAAGGGTATAGAACCACACTTATTTACAGTCTCTCCTTCGTCTCTCAATAGTATAGACTGCACAGTTCTTCTGTATTAATTGAAATGCTGAATGCAATCCAATCCAACAGAATGCAATGTATTTCAGAGAAAAAAAATTATATTCTTAGAATAAAGGTTGCTTCCTTGCCTGAGTAGGAAGGAAGGATACAAAAGGAAAAGAGTGTTATAGCACTGTTTGACTCAGATGTGGTTCAACTCTATCCATCTTGTGCTTTAGACAGCTATTTTACAAATGCCTGTGCAGGAGTGCTCACTCGGGTGTCTTAGACCAGCATGGGCATCGATAACAATGATTCTGCCGCACAGAAGGACCACTCGGGGCAGCTGTAAGCAAAAGGCAGGACTTTGGGGAAGTAGAATGTGAGGTGGAATAAATCAGGCACACAAACTTAAGGATCACATGGTCTTTCCTACAGGAGAAACCCACAACATAAGTAAGTTGCAAAGCAGAGGACAGGCAATAGAGTGGGGACATCTCTTATCAACCAGGAGCAAGAGGAGGAGGAGAGCCGAGAGAGGGGAAACAGGATTTTAAAAAGCACAGAAAGAAGCAATGGAAGTAGAGTTTTGAAATGGCGAAGCCACCAGGAGATGGAAGGAAGGGAGGGAGAGCAGGCGTTGATGACAACGACTATTCCAGCGAACACGGGTGACAGTATTTGATATGTGTGCTGAGAATGTTCTGAGGAAAATGGTTGCCTTCTCTCAGTTACCTATGTTTAAGCATGAAGGTTTATGTTTAGTTCTGTGATAAGGGCAGAAGGAAGTGGATCTCTGAGTCCATGGAGAGGGAGCTTCAAAGTCAGAAAGATGAAGTATAGTATATGTCATTCTCTTTGGGTCTCAGTTTTCTCATCTGTGGTCTAAAAGTAATGTTAGTATTCAGTTTTTTATGAGACTTGATCAACGCAGTATGAGCTGCTCCTTGATGAAATAAAGGTTGGGCTAACAGGACTCTCTGGCTGTCACGCCGGCCAGGCTGCGCGCACCTCTGTGGAGTCCACATGGGAAAGAGCAGCTCTCAGTACACAGATGTGACGGTAGGAGCTGGGAGTGCAGACCACGGAGTGGGTGAGCTGTCACTGGGACTGAGGAGCTGAAAATGTCCTTCTTGGAATTAACTTCAGATGACAGCTTGAGCATGCTACACAGGCTTCACCTCTCCCAGGAACTTCTTGGAAAACAGATTTGTGGGTGAGAAATGTAGTTAAATTAGTTTAAAATAGGTGGAATGATTAGGCAGGACTGAATGCCCCTGACCCTCCCCCTAATGCCATGGATTTTTCCAGCTGCAGATCTTGTCCCTTCTCTAGAAAGAAGTCTTCATGGCATGTGCCGGTCATTCCTGCCCCGGCTGACTTTTACTTTTTGCTGCTCCATAAAAAAGCACACGTTTGAGGCATTTACTAGAGAAATGAGAAGAAACAAAACACTAAAGCAAATACAAACCAGGTGAAACACAAATGCACAATTTTGCATTTAGATGAGTTATGGGTTCAATTTGATTAGAATTACACATATTGGTCTTTGAAGAGACAATATTGGGATTATAAGAGTTTTGTCATTCATTCATCTGATAAGCAGCTAATACTGAAAATATAGAAGGAACTGAAAGCAGTCAGTAGCAAGGAAAGAACCCAATCAACATGCACAGAGCGCTGAGCCTCAGCCGGCGCCTCTTGTGCGTACATGCGCAGAGGAGTGCTACTCAGTCTTAAGAAGAGGGGAGTGTATTCCTTTATAGCAAGCTGGGTGCACCTGCAGGGCCCTTGGTGCAGTGAAAACAGCCAAGCACAGAAAGGTGCCATGATCTCATGACGCGCTCTCCCTCACATGTGGAGCCTGCTCCAGGTGAGCTCGCAGGAGTCAGCAGAGGGAGGGCAACCAGAGGCTGGGGAAGGGGCGGATGGTGAGAGGTGAGCTGGGGATCAGAAGACAACATGAGGATGTAGGCGTAGCATGGTGACGGCACTAATACAGAATACATTATCGCATTCTGAAAAACACTGAGCTTTGAAATGTGTCTCGTAGTTATATAACAAATACAAAAAATTCCATATGAAATACAAAAGAAATTTTTGAGGGATACCTTCAATCCACATCCTAAGAAGGAACATCTCTCTCTGTCTCTGTCTCTGTCTCTGTCTCTGTCTCACTCTCTCTCTCTCTCTCTCTCTCTCTCTCTCTCTCAATTGAAGAACAAGAAGACTATTAACCTGTGGCACATCTTTGATGATATGATCTTTTTAAATTTAATTTTATTCATTTTACTAACAAAAAAAGAATAGCATGAAGTTGTTTCAATACAGGTTAGTAGGACAGTTACAATAATTAATACACTGCATATCATTGTCTTCATAGTATTCAGAGGACAAGATGCAGGCTATCTTGTCTAAACAACATTAGTACAAATTTTTATTCTCAGTGATCTAGGAGAAAGTAGCTATATATCTATTCTAACTCTCTCTCTCTCTCTCTCTCTCTCTCTTGTGTGTATCTGTGTGTATACATACACATATAATTTCCTTTCCTCTTTTTTCTACAAAACAAAACTGTCCTTTATTTACACTTTTGTGAAACTACTAGAATTAACACATAAATTTAGTAGCATAACAGGATACACAGTCAACACCCAGAAGCCAATAATATCCCCCCTACAAAAATAACAAACCCATTGAGAGAGAAATTAGAAAAACACTACCTTTTATAATAGCTCCATGGAAAATGAAATACTTGGGAATTAATCTAACTAACGAAGTAAAATACTTATCCAATGAAATTTACAGTACTCTGAAGAAAGAAATCGTATAAGATTTCAGAAAGTGGAAAGCTACTCCTTTCTTGCTTCTGGAGAAGAACCAACATTGTGAAGATGACCATATTCCCAAATTATTACACATATTTAATGCAATCCCTATCAAAATCCCACCAACACACCTCACAGATGTAGAGAAATCATTCCTAAAATGTATTTGGAACCAGAAGAAACCTAGAATAGCAAAGGTGGTCCTGGGCAACAAAAGAAAGGCAGGAGGAATTGCAATTCCTGACTTGAACTTATACTACAAAGATACTGTGATAAAATCAGCATTATACTGCCCCCCCCCAAAAAATAGAACTGAGGATCAACGGAATAGATTAGAAGATGAAGATAGATCTACAAACACACTTAGCCATCTTATCTTCGACAAAGGGGCCAAACATGCTTACTGGAAGAAAGATGGCCTCTTTGCCAAATGGTGCTGAAAAACTGGCTCTCTACATGCCCAAACTAAACCTTGACCCATGTCTATCACCATGTGCTACACTAAAGTCAAAATGGATTAAATATCTAAACAACAAAACAGAAACACTAAATCTTCTAGAAGAAAAATTAGGTGGAAATCTTGAAGACGTATGGGTAGGCAAACAGTGCATGAACAAAAATCAAACTGCACAGGAAATACGTGAATGAATTAACAACTCCTATTACCGCTTATTGAAAAAAAATTTGCACATCTCTTAACTGACGTTTCCTTTGTGCAATTGCTGTGCACACTTATAGCTTGAGCAGAGAACTGAGTGCTGTTTCTGGAAGTTACTGTGAAAAGCATTCAGCTTGCTCTGTAGTGAGTCTATCTCACAAATGAAGAAGCTAAACACTTCATCTGAGGGTGTTCTGTAAAAATGATTAGGCCATTTTTTCAAATGTGTTGTTCAGCTCTAATATTCTTTGTTCATTTTTTTTTTTTTTTTGGTGCACTTGATCTATTCATTTATGGTAGTGGGGTACTGTGTTCCTGCAATAAATTATGTAGATTTTTAACCTGATCTTTTATATCCAGTAGGACTTGTTCTATGAAATTGGTTGTGCTGGGGTTTGCTGCCTCTGTTCTGGTGATTATTGTCTCTTCCTGATCAATTGCTCCAATAAGCAATAGGTAAAGACTTTCCAGTGAGTTATGATTTGAAGGTCCCTATGTCTGAAGACAGAAAATCTACCCCTGTGTATTTGGGGGTTCCAGATGCTCTGGATTCTTGTCTTCCAGTCTTTAGAATTTTAATCTATCACATTCTTTTTCAATTAAATGTTTTTTCCTGTATGCAGTATATTGTTGGCTTGGTCCACTCTGACAATGTGTGCCATTAACTTAAGGAATTAAAGTCATTCACAGAGAGAGTTATTATTGGAAGGCATTGATTTGTTTTGTGAGCTTAGAGTAACTGAAAGTGGGGAAATGAGACACAAATGAATTTCAGTTACATTCCCAAGTTCAAGACTAACTTTCCAAGCAGGGCTCCAGGCATCTGGTCAGAGGGAGCCTTAAGAAGCAGGTGGCTTTTGGTAGAATACAACGAAGAACACACAGCTCACCCCTCATTTCTACAAGAGGGACAAAAAGCAGCCTTATTTAGGAGTCTTTAGTTTACCACAAGCTCAGCTCTTAAAAATTATTTTCTCTTCAATTTCCTTCTCTCTTGTGATTTCTGCCTAAGGCAAGGATCCGAAAAACATAAAGAGCAATGAACAACTTCTTTTTCTTCAGAGGATCCTAAAACAAAGAGAAATTTATGGATGAACCTGATCACAACATCAGGCTTTAAATATCCTGTTTATCCCAGGTTTGCACACAATGAGTCTTTCATAATTTCCAAGTGGTATGTGCAAATTGCGAAGAGCCATGCCAGCCAGCTACAGAGGAATGTTTTTTTCTTAGAGAGATAAGGATCGGGTTAGTACTCACAGTGCCAGAAATAAGATAAAATTTCACTTCAAAACTTGAGCTGTGTTGATCCTCCTGTCCTTGGTCATGCAGCCCTTTAGAGCAGGCAGGGTTGGCACACAGACCCGTGTGGGTTGCCTTTCTGCCATCTGGAGCATGCGCTGGCCTCTGGGGGTGAGGTTCCCAAGGACACCCTCAAAGGAGCCGGTCACGCTAAAAGCGCATGTCACACTTGCCTGGCACAATGATGTGTGTTTTTCAAAGGAAATAAGCAATTAGAAGGCCTCTTTTATAAAGTCAGATATTTTCAGCGAGAAAGGTATGTGACCTAAGGTGAAAACTCTATATTTAGAGCATAGAAACTTTTTTATCTTTCCCCTTTGCCCTACTTATATTTATTTTCCAAAGCTTTCATGGCAGAAATTTTATATTCCAAACAGGAGAATCACCTCTGTTTTAACCTTTTGCTTTATTCACAGTTCACTTCACAAAAATGGCTCCAAGGTGTATGGCGTACTGTGCTTGTGCCATGGTCAGCACAGGCATTTCTTCGGAGAGCAAAAAACGGCTCAATTCATACACATGCATAAAATTTAATGTACATTTTGCTAAATTTTTTTCAAAGAAGACATTTTCCTCAGGACCACATTTCTTGCCAACATCTCCCAAATCCTGTAACTTCACTTTCTGTAGCATTAAAGTGCAAAAACTGGATTTTCGGATAAAGGCTTTCACAGCCAGTTACTATTCTGCCCATGTAACCAGATAGAAGCTCTTGAGCGGCATGTCACTCAGCACTCCAAACAAAATGATCTGAAACCCGAAGCCTTGCACAGGTATGAACTCCTAGAAGACTTTGGCAAGGACAGACCACACCTGGTACAGCTCCCATACCATAAATCACAGCTGTAGAAAGAGCCGGCCCTTAGCAGTAAGAGAATACCCTTCAGGGTTCTTGCTGCTACTGAAAGTAAAATCAACACACTGGCTCCCTTCTGTACGTTTTCACTCAAATACGATTTGCTCTGTAACTTTGAAAGCCCTTCTTAAAATTTGACATATAAATCAACTCACATATTTAAACTATATCAGTAATATTCAAAATATTTGCACATCCCCAGACCCAGTGCCTTATGAATATAAAATACTATGGTGTGATGTGGGATCCATACTTTGCTGATATAAATCTGTCATTCCACTTTTTACTATTCATTATGACTGGTGAATGGAATGCCAAAATGTCAATGAGACAAGTCTCTCTTTTCTTTTCTTTTCTTTTCTTTTCTTTTTTTTTTTTTTTTTTTTTTTTTTTTTTTTTTTTTTTTTTTTTTTTTTTTTTTTTTTTTTTTTTTTTTTTTTAATTTGAGCCCTGGCACCTGCTTATTCTGCAGTGATGGCCAGTGGGGTTACGCAATGTGTCTTTTCTTGGAGGCAATGGTGGATGCCAGAAATAATTCAAAAGCCATAGAACACTTAATCTCAATCAAAGCATTCTTAGATTACAGTATTAAAAGAATCATTATTAAAGGCCACTTTCTTATTCCAGAGACAAACTTCCAGAGAGAGAGAGAGAGAGGAAAAGAAAGAGGAAGAGAAAGATGAAGAGGAAGAGACAGAGAGAGGAAGAGGAAGGAGAGAGGAAGAGGTGGGAGAGGACAGCAGAGGAGAGGAGAGAATGCAGAAGGAAGGCCACATGGCTAGCCCACCAGTCTACCACGGATGTGTCCAATGTACCAGGGAACAAAGCTGTGTCATACGCATTCATTCCAAAGCGATCATGACATTTTTCTGTGTGCTCCTGACTCAGCATTTACATGACCGCTATACGAGTCATTATTTTCACTCTGCCTCTATCATAGCTGGTATACTAACAGTCTGCAAGCAGAGCCTGGTACGGGCCTGGAATGACAGTGTCCTGGGAGGCTGAGGGAGGAAGATCTCGAGTTTGAACCTGGAGGAAGCAATTCAGGAAAAGCCTGTCTCAAAATAAAACACAACTACAAGTGGGCTGGGAATGTGGCTAGATGTGAAGGCCCTGGCTTCAACCCCCGGTGTTGAATTCTTATATAGTGTACAGAAAGAGGGGGCCAGCCAAATGGCTCAGCAGATTAAAGTGTCTGCAAGCAAGTACAACGGTAGCGCATTCAATCCTCAGGCCTGCCGTGCCAGCCCTGCCCCTGAGGTGCTCTGGGACAGCAATTGGGACTGGGCATGGTGGCATGTGCCTGTAGTCTCAGCTCTTGGGAGGCTGTAAACAGGCAGATTACTAAGAGTCTAATCTAGCAGTGAGATCCTGAACACCCAGGTTGCAGGGCGTCGAGTCGCAGCACGAACTCCAGATCTTGCTTTTAGGCTACAAGGCCTTAGGTGTCACCATCTTCCCTATGGCATAACACCTGGGAGACTCGTGCAGGTCCCCGCGCTCGTGGACTGTGTCTCAGAGCCACGCTTTCCCACAGCGCTGTTGTGTTCTCTGTGTTTTTGTTGTTTATTAAAATTAGTAAGTGTCGCACAATATAAGGGTTATCAAATTGTCAACAACTTGGCTAAAACGGAGAAAGGAAAGGATGGCAGTGAGCGGCAGCAAGAGACGGGGACATCTCTCTTTTTTTTGGATTTTAGGGAAGAGTCCACAGGATCTTCAGAGCCTCACTACTAGGTTGGACTCATCGTGATCCACCTGTTTACAGCCTCCCAGGTGCTGGGATTATAGGCACGCACCCCCACACCCAGTCTCACTTGCCAGCTCAGCGCGCCCCGGGGGACAGGGCTGGCAAGGCAGGCCAAGGAATGGGGCCCCCGCCCTCTGCAGCTGCTTGCAGGTGCTTTAATCCGCTGAGCTATTTGGCCGACCTGCAGAAATCTCACTTCTGGAAAGCTGTCTTGAGAAAAGAATCCCTGGCCCCCCAGCTCAGGGAGCACCGAGGGATGGATGGCATCCATGTTGGAACTACAAAGCGGGAGGAGGGAGTGGGGGAAGAGGGCGAAAGGGAGGTAAGATGCAAGAAACGAGGGTTTCACCGTGGGCTGCTCTGGGGCAAATTTCCCAAGTAGGACGATAAGTCAAATTCAGCATGGACTGTTGTGCGGCTTGTGTTTCTCCTGAGACCCTGGACCCTGACCTGCGCCCACAGCATGCGGGTGGCCCATTGCTGCCTTTCTGTCGCGCCAGCCGCCAGCCCAGTTGACTTGCTAAATCAATCCTCGGCGTGCCTGGTGATCTACGTATGATCCTTCCTTTCTTTGTTTTTCCTTTCTTTCTTTCTTTCTTCCTTCCTCCCTTCCTCCCTCCCTCCCTCCCTCCCTTCCTTCTTCCCTCCCTCCCTTCCTTCCTTTCTTCCTTCCTTCCTCCCTTCCTTCCCTCCTTCCTCCCTCCCTCCCTCCCTCCCTTCCTTCCTTCCTTCCTTCTTCCCTTCCTTCCCTCCATCATATTTCATAGATGAATAAAAGGCCAACTCGCTTCTCATCGCTCTCCTACCTTCTGTCTCACACCCTTCACTATTTCTTTTCCATTGCCTTTGTCTGTCCCGTGGTACCGGGCATTGAATTCAGGATCTTTACCCTGAGCCGCACCCGCAGCATTTTTGTCTCTCCTTTATAAACACAGGCTCTCCCAAAGCCGCCACGCTGTGTGAGTCACACTCTAACTTGCGGTTTCCCTTGAGCAGCCTCCCCCGGTGCTTGGGTGATCAACAACACATATTTCTAACCTCTTACCGATGCGTGTTTATGCTCTTAATTTAGTTCAAACCATCTTCCACCCCAACCTCCCCCATACCTGGGGCTGTGCTAGCTATCTCCGCGCCGGGCTAAGTATCTCCCTTTCAAAGCCGTATGCTCTTCAGCCTGCAATTATACCTTTTGCTCTTTCTATTTCTGAAAACCAAAAGTTGTTTACTGTGTTTTCCTTTCAAATGACTGCTTCGTTCCCTTCTTCCTTTTCTCAAAGTAAACTATCAGCATCACAATTCCAGAGCTAAGTTCCCGGGTTTCCTGCCCTATTGTGACACCTCCCTTGGTTACTTACTCTAGCTCGCCCCCTCAGTCCGGGAACAGCGCCACCTGTTTTCGCTCCCAGGTCGTCTCTTCAGCGTCGTCTCTGACGGGATTTCTCAGGACCGTACATCCTGCTCAATGCGCTTTCAGCAGATTCTTTATCGTTGATTTTCAGCTTCATGCAGTTCATTGCTTTTTTCCCTTCTACTACCTTTCACTGATTGAGATTAACATTTTAAAACGAAATCTCCTTGCTTTTTACTGAAAATTGTTGCACATGTTTATAGCACGCTGCAGACATACACATGCACTCGCAAACAGATAATGCTTTCGTATATGTGAGTATAATACTTGATTCAGGGTAAAGACCCTTCACTCAAGAACTCATTTAAAAAAACAAAAAAATCCACCCCCTAAGTGCACAGCCTTATGAAGTAGAACGGAAGAAACACCCACACGCGCCGCGGTTGGCTCACGCACAGAGCGTTTCCGACACCGCCCAGACCACCGCCAAGGCCTGCCGCCCTGCCGATGCCTTTCTGGTTTCTGAAGATGACCACTGTCTTACATCTCATACCGGAAGGGAGTTTTGATACTTACGCAGTCTCAGCCTAACAGGCTGAGAACCTCTCGGGTGCGCTGCTGAAGTACCCCTCCCAGGAAGCGCGCTGCCCGCCGTGTGCAGCGTGGTTAGTGGCCAGCCTCCCGCTGGGAGGTTCCTCCTGCTGTCTCAGCTGCTGGCCACGCTGTGTCGGGAAACCCTGAGTCACTGGCTGAGTCAGGTAGCAGCAGTCTAAGGCCATGTCTCATGGGAGCAGCCCCAGGTATGACTGAGCAGTTGCGCTACCAAGGGCCTCTCCAGTGTCATCTGCAGGAGGGGCGCTGGCTGCCAGGCTATGCTCCAGGTGTCCCCCTGAGCTGGCAGCACCTGCCTCCGATTTTTCGTCGCGTTTGGAGGACGGTCCTTGCTCGGCTGTGCTTCTTACTCACGCGTATTCTTCTTTCACTAAAGAGCTTGCGGCTACGATAATCTTTTGGTTGTTCACATTTAATAATAATAGTTTTTCTTATTTTATTCCGTGTATATTCGTCATATTTTTGTCACTGATGGTAGGCATTAGGGTTATTTCCACTCTTATGTATAAGAAATAAAGTTGCAATGAAAATACGTACAATTTTGGGAGAGGCTTTGCTTTGTTTGGCCTGGTCGAGGCCGTGTGCAGCTGCTGTCCGGCGCCCCTCAGCCTCCCCGGCTGCAGCGACCTTTCCGCCCCGTCCTTCCCGCAGCTGGCCCTCCCTTGCGGCGCTCTCCCGCTCCACCCGCTGTCTGCGGGTGCGTTTTCACTTCCTTGCGTGGGAGTTGTTGGGTCAAATGGACAACCAGGAAGAACCCACGAAAGGCAGCCCAGTTGCTTTTTGTTCTTACCAGCGTTGGATGTATGCTCACCGAGCAGCAAGCCCTCAGGTTTCTCTTCTTTCCAGGGTACTATTTTCATTGTAGGTGCCCCATCCTCATGCGCCCAGCCAGTCCTCACAGCCTCCTAAGTGCTCCACTTCACCATCCCATCACCCTGCTAGATGATCAATAGATAAATTTTGAGGAGACAAAACATTCAATCAATAACAATAATTGTGGCATGGTTCATCCAAGGACTCAAATGATTAGGTTTTGGGAGGGAGGGAGGCTCTACAGGATGTTCAGGGTCTCACCACTAGATCAGACATGTAGTGATCCACCTGTCTACAGCCTCCCAAGCGCTGGCATTACTGGCGCTCGCCACCACTTGCTGTCTCAGGACGCAGCAGGAGTGAAGCCCACGTGGCAGGCTCGGGATTGAACTCGGGCCCCTGTGCCTGCTTGCAGGTGCTGTAGTCTGCTGAGCTATTTACCAAATGATTAGTAGATGCCGTGTTATCATGAAATGTCTTTATCATATTTGGAAGACTCTAGAGCCTTTGTCAGGTGTTAGAAATTATTCTTCCTTATGTTTTCTCTGGCAGGGGCTTGTGTAAAAGATGCCATTTCTTCCACCAAGTTTGTTAGAATTTTCTGGAGTGGCTTTTTGCTGAAATGTTGCTAGAATGCTTTACAAAGTCATCTGAACTCTAGTGAGGTCATCTGACTCCTCAGATTTGTCTTTAAACCCATTTAGATTTAATTAATTTACTGATTGTACTTGAGTATAATTCTTGTGATTTCTTCTTTGATCTTTACTTTTTCTGCTTGCTCTTTTAGTTTGGCCCTTTTGTGCTTTGGTTTCAACTCATTTCTGACCTTTCAACTTTAATTTTCTTCTTAATTTGTCAGATAATGCTTCTTTTGCTAATCTCTTAGTAATTATTCCCTAGAGATTGGCCCAAGTAATTTCGGCTCATCAATGATCAGGATAGATTAGCATTCTCACTACATAGTAAAATATTGAATGCTAGCCTTGGACTTCTCCAGGGTCCTCTGCAGCTCATGTGTTGAAGAGTAGAACCCACAGCCATGCTATCAGAAGTTGGAGGGCCCTGGAGGGGAACTTCAGAAACCATGAGCCCCAATAAGCCTTTTCTTCTTAAACGTTATTTTCAGTATTGCCCTATCAAGCTGGAAAGCTAATATATTCCTGAACCTTAGAGCGCTGAAGTCCCTTGAAAGCCAATCCACGCCTTTTGTGCTTTCCTTGGGCATTAAATGCTGCATGCGGTGAGGACGCCCAGGGTGTCTCACGTCCAGAATGAATCTTAATTTGGCCCAGTATTTGCCACTGCTCTTCCTTCTTCATTTTACTCTCCACTTCAAAGAGGTGGAAACCCTTTCCTTTATGCCTGAAGAACACTCTTGCAGTTGGCCTTTCCCACGTGGCTGCTAGTCATACGGTAATCTACTTTAATCATAACTAAGTTCTTTCAGGTTTGCAGAACACTCAGTCATATATCACTCTGGCTTGGTACTGTTTGTCACTTCAGCTGGGAAACCTAACAAAATTTTAAGAATTTCATTTCTGACGAAGTCACCACTCCCTCTTGGATTTGTTTGTTTGTTTGCTTGTTGTTGTTGTTTTTGAAGACAATGTCCTTGCTCTAGTTACACTGGATTTTCAGAATCTCTCTTTTAGTACTCTTAGATTGTCAGTAGCTTTTATTACTGTTAGAAGTCAATAGCTTTGTACTATCCTGGGTATGATTAAAGGTGCTTTTTGGATTTGTGGCTTGATAGTTCATAGAAATGTAGAAAGCATGCATCAATTTCCGCTCTAGCAGTGAATCAGTACTGTTGTAGTTCTATGTCTTCCAATCTATTTTTATTTCACAATATACATTTTGTATTTTAGAGTTTTTCATATTTTTCTGATACTTCTATAATTTGTGTAAATGTATTTTTCACTAATTTCCCTATTATCTCACTTGTTTCATTTGTATATAAAAAGCATTTAAAAGAACTGATAGGGGAATCACAGATTTTCTTTTTTTCTTTTTTTTTTTTGGGACCAGGGTTCAAACTCATGACCTTGTACTTTCCAGGCAGGCACTTGTACCACAGAGCTATCTCCCCAGGGCCAGAATCACAGATTTTATACTCTTGGTTCTATAATGTACATATGGGCTGGAGAGAGAGCTCAGCAGTCTAAAGCGCCTGCTTTGGAAGCTTAGGCAATCACAGGGCTGGTGGGTCAATCTCCAGCGTCACATGCTGTGCCAGTCCCACCCCCAGGGCAGGCTGAGCCAGCCATAACATAAAAAAGAGCAGAAAAGAAAAGAATATATATATATATATATATATATATATATATATATATATATATATGATTTACATATGATTCTTTAAATTGTTCACATTCGAATTTTCCTAGAAATCATTACCATAGTTTTTTAAAGTCTGTACACAGATTTCTTAATGTCTCCTTTCTATTTTCCTTGTGTCTCTCTTTTCTTTCCTTTCTTTTTTTCTTTCTTACTTTTTTTTAACTTAATACAGGGTCTCCAGGGTCTCCAAGGTCTCACTACACAGATTTGACTCATGGTGATTCTCCTATTTCCAGCCTCCCAACGGGCTGGAATTACAGGCAGGCACCAACAGGCCCAGTCTCAATCCCTGTCCTACTGCCCCCCACGGGGCAGGGCCACCAGGGCACACCGGTGATCCAAACTTAGCTGGTCTGCCTAAGCAGGCACTTTAGTCTGCTGAGTTATCTGGCTGCCTGTCACTGTGGTTTTCAATTAATCTTGTCTTGTTCTTTTGTATGCTTGTTGCCTGAGTTCTATGTATTTGTATGGGAATGTTAGCCAAAGGTGTAATGATACATATGACGTTTTCTTTCATTTTATATATATTTTTTTCTTTTGTGTATTTTAGGACAGGGTCTATGGGGTCTTACAGGGTCTCACTATGTAGATCCTCCTGTTTTCAGCCTCCCAAAGTGCTGGGATTACAGGTGTGCACCACCATGCCCAGTCTCAATCGCCATCTCAGCATGCCCCTGGGGCCGGGCCAGTATGGCACGCTGGGGATGGAACCCAGCCTCTGCGCTCTGCCTAAAGAGGTGCCTTAGTCTGATGAGCTATCTGGTCGGCCCTGACATCTTCTTTCCAAAAGCACTGACGATTTTGCATTCTGTGGTCCTTAGGAGCTGCGGTACTCGAGTTTCATGTGCTTGATTACCACGTGTGGCGGTGTTAGTGGGCGCCATGGACACAGTTCCATCGTCACAGGAAACTACAGTGACCAGAGATACAATTTAAGCAAATATTATGTCAATCACTATAGTAGAGCTTGGCTATATTATTTTATTAAATTTCATAACAACTTAGGAGAATAAACATTATCACTATTCTTTGAAAGAAAAAAAGAAATTCTTAGTACTTATTAGGGCCTATACAGCAAGCATTTCAGATGTAGAATTTAAAGACAAGGCAAGCTTTCATTAGAGTCTCTTTACTACTAGACTATTCTCTTCTTCTCTGTTCCACTTTGGATCCTATTAGTAACAAGAATTCATTTTCTTGACAGTTTTCTTAATGTTATGTTTATTTTCTCCTCTCCACCTTTAAGTTTTATGATCATAAGCAAAATCTGTAAGCTGAGAAGGGCTCAGCATTCTTTTGGCTTCTATTTGTTAACAATACATTTCTGTGTGAGACACCAATATCAAATCCAACGTGAACCCTGTCATCAGTTGTTGCATAAATTGCTGAGCAACTCTTCATTCTGGAGCTCAATGACTAGTTAAAAGAAACATTTATTTCCTGACTTATAATCTTGCAGGTCAGTGAGGACACCTGTCTTCCAAGCATTAGGAGGACAGACTGAGATGGCATCGTAAGTATTCAGGTATGTGGGATGATATCTGGGTTGGTTTCACCTAGGTGCACTTGGGGACCATATTGAGCATGCAGGTGGGACACCCTCCTTTCATGGTTCCCGAAGGAGTGTATGGTGCATGTGGAATCTGCGCACCCACTTCGGGTTCTGTCCACAGTCTGTGTCCAACGCAAGTCACAAAACTAAACCCAGTATGCACCAGCCTTGAAAGTGGGCCACTTCTCAGAGGGAAGTTCTGAAGAAATATAGGGGTAATAATACAAAAAGAAGGAGAGAAAGGTTGAAAGGACCCAGACCGACTTACATGGTTTCCCTGTACCTTACACCTTACATTTCCTTTTGAAAGTCGCTTCTGTGCCCACTCTTTCTCCTGTGGGTCTGGCTCTCATCAGCTCATGCCCTGATTATTATGACACTCCTTGATCCAGACTCCCAGACTTCACATTTTTCTTTTTCAAAACAGTAGATACTTACATCATAAAGCCAAAATTCTTAAGCATTAAATTGAATGTGTCACTCTTCTGACCATCTAGTCCCCTGCTGTATACCTGGCCAAGTTTGTTATGCTTAGTTTTGCAAGCAGCAACATATCTTGCCCCAGTATAACTTTATGTTTACTATGTGTGTGTGTGTGTGTGTGTGTGTGTGTGTGTGTGTGTGTGTGTGTGTGCAACACCTGTAGCTGTTTAAAAATACTCCTTACTTTAGGAGTTTGCAGGCTAGGCTAGGTGGTAGAGGGCTTACCTAACATGCACAAATCACTGAGGTCAAACCCACCCGGCAAAAAAAAAAAAATTAAATAAAAGTAAAAATCCTCCATTAAGAAAAAGAAAACCACATCCTGCTTTCTGCATGCCCTGTTGTGATTGTCTCTCCTCTGCAGTGTCTTCTCTCAGGGTACCTCTTTTGGTTTGGAAACAACTGACTATGGACTGGAGCCTCCAAGATCTGGTGCTCCAAAATAAAGTTTTCCTCAAAAAAATTTTTTTAAATATATATGTTCTAGATAGAAACGCTTTCAGGGACTGTTGGCTTTTTTTCCCCCAAATTGTAGATTTTCTTCCTATTCTGCTGGAGATTCTTTTTGACATTGTTATGGTTTATGTCTAGTTGTCCCTCCAAAGCCTCATGTAATCATGGGGTGGGGACTTCTAGGGTTTGAGACTTGATTCATGATCCACTAGGATTATGTGTTTCAGTACTGATGCAACTATGGGTCTGAGTCCTTCTGGGATTATAGGTGTGGCCTACGGCAGATGGACTAAGGAAGAAAGCCTAAATGTAATATAAAGAGAGACAGGGAGACAGACTCCTGCTGCTGCTCTCTGCTCCCCTGGTTATTCTGCTGCCTCTGTCGTCATTGCTGTTGTTCTGCCTCCATGAGCTGCTGCTCTCTGCCCTGTTCCGCTCAGCCTTGGAGCTGGCCAAATATGGACTGAAACCTCCAGTAACTGTGAGCTGAATAAACCTGTCCTTCCTTCAATTTGCATGTTGGGTATTTGTCCCAGCAACAAGAGAAAAGTAACCAAAACAGATATGCAGAAACTTTTCAGAAAGATGAGATCCCAGTTGTTAATTCTTTGAAGTCTTTCCTATGCAGTTTGGTTTTTGTTCACGAACTCTCTGCCTACCCATGTATTCAAGATTCTAACTCTTTTTTCATCCAGTAGATTTAGTATTTCTGTTTTAATGTTTAAATCTGTGATCCATTTTGACAGTAGTTTAGTGCATGGTGATAGACATGGATCCAATTTTAGCCTTTGCCATGTGCAAAGCCAGTTTTTGCAGCATCCTTTATTATAGGAGCTATCTTTTTTTTTTTCAGTGAACATGCTTGGTTCCCTTGCCAAAAGTGTCTGACTGATTTTTGTAATGTGTCTGCATATTCATATCTGGACCATTGATCCTCGGGTCTGTTCATTTGCCAGTACCATACTGATTTTATCTCAGTAGCTTTGTATTAAAAATCAGGTCCCCAACATTTAAGACCCACTTAAAAAATGGACATCTGAGATGAATATAAACTTCTCAGGTGAAGAATTATAAATAACAGATAAATATATGATAAATTATTCAACACTATTGTTCATTTGGGAACATAAATCAAAGCAACACAGAGATTCCATCGAAGCTTAGAAAGAATGGCTATCATCAAGAAGTTAACTAATAACAAATTCTGGAGGAGCTGAAGGTAAAAAAAAAAAAAATAACAATTTTCCACTGTTCGTGACAATGTAGACTAATTCAGCCACTATGGAAATCAATATGGAGATTCCTCAAAAACCTAGGATTAAAAGTCGCATGGATTCAGCTGCCAGCAGTATTTTTCCAGAAGAACTGAAAACCTCATACCACATCAATACATCTGCACCTATGTTTATAGCAGCACAACTGGTCAGAGCTAAATGTTGGAAAAAACACAAATGTACAACAATTGAGAAATGGATAAAAAAAAGTTGTTGTAATTTGCACAATGGAATACTACCCATCTATAATTGTGTGTGTGTGTGTGTGTGTGTGTGTGTGTGTGTGAGAGAGAGAGAGAGAGAGAGAGAGAGAGAAACTGGGATTCAAATTCACAACCATGCACTTGCCAGGCAGGTACTTGTACCATGGAGCTATCTCCCCAGCTTCTATAAAAAGTAATAAATAAATTGGAGAGTTTTGTAGGTAAATAGATGCAACCAGCCACCATACCCATAATTGAAATAAATCAGACCTGCATGTATAACATAGTATTGTCTGCTTATTGTAAAAATCTCGAAGAATAAATATAATCTGAAAAGTAAAATAGGTACTGTGGAAAGCAATGGGTGAGTTAAAAAGGAGGGAACAGCTGAGATGAGGAAAAGAACACAGGAAAGAAAGAAGGAGGTGGAGAAGATATATTTATGGATATCTATATCTATATGAGAGCTTTGAGAATTCTACTGCGATTTCTGAGGTAATGTTTATTTTTTAAATTTTTTCTCCTTTTTAGTTTTTTTTTTATGTCTTTTTTGCTCCATTGTGCATGCTTATGCCTGGTAATCTGAACTACTAACTGGAAAAGTGCATTGTGCTACATAGCAACCATCGTTGAATCCTTCTCATTTCGTATAGTGAAATTCTCGGTTCTTTCTAATGTTTGATTTTACTATTTTGTATTCTCTTTAAGAGATAAAAGGAAAAGAAACTAAACTAAAAAGAACAAAAAAGAAAGACAGAAAGCAAGCAAGCAAGAAAGAGAGAGAGAGAGGAGAGAGAGAGAGAGAGAGAGAGAGAGAGAGAGAGAGAGAGAGAGAGGAACAAGAAGAGTGAAAACGCTTGCCTTTCCCCACTCCTCCTGCATGATCTATGTTTCCCCTCTTGCTCTCAAAGGTGCTCAGTTACTTGCAAGATGTAAGGGAATATTCACTCCATTGATATTTTTTTCAAAGATTGCATTCATTCAAACCCTAGGTGTTTCATAAAACCAGATATCTCCCTTTGCACAATGCCTGGCATGGTGGCAGGCTCTTCTTGTACTTGTTTATTTGTTTGTTAGCTTGTTTTGAAGCCAGGAGCATGTACTTTCCCATAAGTAGATGATCTATGTCATCATTGGCTTGTACAGCTATATGCTCTGCTTAGTACATTTTAAAAATTAGTGTTTTTGAATTTCAGCATTTCAAAAATTAATATTTTTGAATTTCAGAATTCCTCCATAAAATATAAAATTATACATAACTAGATACACTGAGTTTCTAGAGAATTCTATCAGTTAATTATCATTCTCTTATACACAGATCAATCAGAGAAAGAAAAGAAAAGAACTTAGCTGGTACAAGACTAAACCTAGTCTTATCTAATGTTAACGACAGAAGAAATGAGAGCCATGTTGGGAAATGAGAAGAGGCCCAGAGGGCAGAACAGGAGCAAGCAGGAGAGCTCAGTCGTGGGCTGAAAGAGTCAGAGAAGAGACAGAGAAGAAATACAAGGAAGGTGTCCTTCTTAAGACGCCCTGGTAGGATTCAAAGATTTATTCTCAAGCTGAAAACATTGTATCAGGATTCCAAGTATATAAAGCATCCCAGGGCAAGGCTCAGCAAGGCCCAGCTGTCTGGAAGGCAATGCATCGTTTTTTTAGTTAAAGTTTCAAAGGTTAATAAAATAATCACAAATTTGAAATTGGGCTGTCAGAAATACTTCACTTTCATGGAAAAAAAGTTTATTTACTTTCAGATTAGTGCATTAAGAAAAGTCATAAGGTCTCTCTTCTCACCTTTCCATCCAAGAATTCTTCTTTGCAGATCAAAGAAAGAACAATGCGCTTCCTGCCTTTGATGAAGGACGTGCTATTGCTTTGCCATCACACAGACAAAGAACCTTAGATCAAGATGAGGGGAAGCAAATCCCTCTGGACAGCTGCCGCCCCAAGCCTGGCGGACGTTGGCTTTGATGATGGCGGTGGGGAGAAGACGGGGAGAAAGGGAAAGGTGGCGGATCGAGCCCAGTTGCCTGATTCCCCCTCGCGACCGCTGCCAGTTCTAGCGCTTTAAGCCAGCGTCTGAAGAGGCATCGACGACGACATGGCAAGGATGTGCAAACGGAGCTGTCACGTTTTATAGCTATGCAAAGAGCGTACTTCAGATTCTCTAAGGAATTCATGAACGCATGTGATTTTCTCCTCACTATTGAACAGGCATGCACTTACGAAGCCACGCTACGTGAAATCCGTGCTGCCCGTGGGCCTCTTAGCACGGAGTCCAGGCCTCAGCAGTGTCGGCTGGCTCGCTGCCCCAGGGCGTGACGTGAGGACACAGTATCAGCAGTGGGGTTCTTACGCAGCACTGCAGAACCGGGTCCCTGGCTTCAAGCATGTACGTGTGTTTTCTAAAGTTTAACAAAGCTGAAAGCAAGTTTCAAAAAGCTGATAAGAAAGTTGCACTAGCTCCTATGTAGTTAGATTTATTGTTTTTGAAATTATTTTGTAAGTCTGAGCTTCAGAAATCAAAAAAGAAAATGCTAGACTATAGTGTTGCAGGTAGAGCAATAAAATTCGACTACGAAAGCATGTTTTTTCCCCAAATGTGAGAGAACTGCTTTATAATCATGTATGCAAAAATAATCACTTTGTTTTCTTTTAAAAGTATTTTTCTGCTTTTTCATAGAAAGTAGCATATTTTATAAAGAAACAACAATTTTATATTAAGAATGTAACAACTATAAAAAGGCAAAAGCTGTGGTATAAAGACGTAGATACTTAGGCATGAGGGATTAGCAGAAGTAGGCGAAGCGAAACAATTAGAGGGGGCTGGCAATTAGAGGCTTCTGAAAGCCACGAGGAGGGCTGGATCAGGCCTGCGGGGGCACCGGCCTCTCTGCTGCCACAAGGTACCACCGGGAAAGAAAGGACCTAACCTGGAGCTGATATCAGAGCTAAGGCCCAGGAAGGGCGAGGGACACTGTGCTACAATCCTGGCCTTTTGGAAGGTACGGGTCCAAAACCAAAATGCTTTGCTAAAATCACTTTAAAGTGAACTACTCTGCAAAATCTCTAACATTCAGTGAAAGATTTGTGTCAGTAAACATTTGTTTAAACGTGCTCTTCACCATTCTTCTATGCCACGAGTGGACCCAAGGGGACTCCGCTGGGTTCTACATCCCAGGCCTGTCTTCAGGCATATTTTGTGACACAGCCTTGCTAACTGAACGAGGAAGGACTCAAATTTACAGTCGTTCTGCCTTTGCTTCCCAAGTACTGGGATTATGGTCGTTTGTTACTGTGCCCAGTTTGTTTGTTTGCTGAAGACAGAACCCAGGGCCTGGATGTAGCGTGGCCCCTCTAGTTGATACTTGTATTAGTATTTCCAAGCACATGTCTATGGGATCGCATTGTTCAGAAAATACTAACCACAGAATGCCATCATTTCAATTTGCTCAGTAAATGAAACCTAACATACTGTCAGCGCATCTTCTGCTTCTTTTTTTTTTTTTTTTGTGGGTCCCAGGTTCAGATTCATGACCTTGCACTTGCCAGGCAGGCACTCGTGCGACAGAGCTATTCCCCAGCCCCTGTCAGTGTATCTTGAAGAACGTTTCATTCATAGGCTGCTAGCTACTCGATTTCCTTAATTTAGAGGAAAGTGGCGAGGTTTGCATATCCAAGCTTCTTCACTGCTAGCATGTTTTAAGAGGAATTTGTGACATACAGTATTTGGAGAAGTTACCCAAAAGTGCCTGAATTCCTTATAGGCAAGAACATATATCATGACTTCCATTTGTTTGTTCTGCAAATGTTAACAGATATACCAGAAAGGGTTTAGCTCTATAGGTATGAGAAAGAGCAAAACTTGCTAAATTCTGCTGCCTCAAAGAAATTCTTGTCTGCAGTGCAAACAATGGATTTGTAACATAATTCCGATCTTCTTTATTTTAAATTTTATTACAAGAAATAACAATGAGACAGTTTCAAAACATGTTAGCAGGACAGCCACAATAATTAATAAAATGCATATTGTTGTCTTCATAGTAGTTGTTCAGAGTATGAGATGCAGACATGATAATTGTTCTAAACACTATTGGTATAAATATTTCTTCTCATTGACCTAACAGAAAATAGTTGTATATGTAATCCCATAGTCCATAGAAGTAGTGGGTTATCAACAGAATTGGAAATTTCAGAGGCTGTTGACTTGAGCCTTTTACAGCTCAGCATATTAATGTGGCTTTACTTTTTATACATCATGGTTACACTTCTCTCTGGATATTTAAGGCCAAGTTAAAGCAAGACCTATATAACAAAAAAATGTAACTTTTGTATCTTACAAAGTCAGTCAGATTCCCTCAGAATTTATCTTGAAACTATGTACAGTATTTATAGAACTTTGTCAGTGTCAGCCATCTAGATGAGTCACAGCCATTGCTTGACCAGTTTGCTCGCTGTGAAAGCCTAAGAGAATGTTTTTCTCTGGGTGACTCTCCGTAGACATTGATTCCCTTCCTCTGTGTAGCTATAATCTCCTTGAACAGAAAATTTGGGACACCACTGAGTTATGGGATGTTGCAGTACAGGTTCTCTTATGTCCTGAGTCCTCACTGGCCTTGCGGGGCTAGGGCCAAACATTAGCTATCCTTCTTGCCCTTCTTTTTCTCTAATTTCTTTGGTCTGCAAGTTTAAGTTGTTAACTCTCCAGAAGAGAAGCTTAGTGATAACATTACTCTACAACATATGTACTTGAGCTTAATATCACTGCCTTCTGAATATCAAACACCTTAGACTTAACATAGAATGTCATTAAAAAAAAAAAAAAAAAGCTACACAATTTTTTTTTTTTTTTTTTTTTTTTTTGCCTTTTTGAGACAGAGTCTCGCTATGCAGTTGAGGCTGGCCCTGAGCTCACTTTTGTAGCCTAGGCTGGTCTCGAACTCGCACCAATCCTCCTGCCTCAGCCTCCCGAGTGCTGGGATTACAGGCGTGAGCCATCACGCCCGGCATCTTGTGTTTTATTCTCATTTATTACACTTTTCTAATAAGAAGAACAACTACTTGAGAGAGAGTATAGCAACAATTGAAATGATCTTAGAAGCAGTACATATTTAAAAGACCATAATGGTAGGAATTCCCAGCACGGATTTAGAATTACACCTTGCTGTCCTCAGTGTCAACAACCTGCTGGAGATTCTTAGTCTAATTCATCCTATGTATATAAGCACATGGTTTTGCCCTTGCCATGTTTCCTAACTTTTCTATAAGCTCAAGTTTAAATACAAAAATCTCTCTGGTCAAAGCCTTCATGTATAGACTTAAGATGCTACATTTTTATATTCAGTCTTTCAGATAGCTGTGCAGTAAAAATTATACACATGTATACAGGAACCAGTTATGTAGGGATCTTTGACGGAGATAGCTAATGCCACTCCATGGCGCCACACAATGCCTCGAGTACTTCTGTCTCAGTTATGCTTCCCTCATTGCTGGGACAAATACACAACACTCAGAATGAAGGAAGGAAATGTTTATTTAACCCACAGTTACTGGAGGTTTTAGTCCATTCTTGGCTGGCTCCAAGGCCGAGTGGCACATGACAGAGGGCAGCCTTTCATGGCGGTGGCAAAGAGCAAAGAGCACATGGGAGGAGCAGCCGCAGCAGTGGCAACAGAGAGGAAGTCTCTCTCTGTCACTCTTACGTTTCATTCAGGCAATCACCCCAGGCCGTGTGAAGCTTTCACTCCTGTAATCTTAGCAGTATTCAGACCCATAAGCCCAGCCTTGGATCACGCACAACCCCTAGGGATCCTGAGTGAATTATAAACTGTAGAAGTACACTCCATACCTGCATAGGCCTTTGAGGGACACTCTGAGACAAACCATAACAACTTCAATTCTCGGCAGATGTCCCTCTCTTTGCAGAAAGTTCCTGTGACCAGATTCTGGTCTGTTGTAGGTAACAACCCGATTTATCCTGGTCCCCTCGAAGGAAAGCTAGCTGTGAACACACGATTGGATGTGAAAGCTCACAAATGCTGTACCTGTAATAGAGAGACAGGCACCACACAGGAGAATAAAGCACCATACTTGCTCAGGCAGCCAACACTGAGCAGAGCTGGGAAGACCGGAAGAAAATCAAGCCAGGTGGGTGCTGAAGGGACGATGCCATTGGCACCAATACGCGTGCAGGCTGGGGGTCTGCTAGCTTCTTGGGGGCTGAAATAAAGCCAGGCTGAGTGGAGTGGAACTGTGGCAGGAATCGCCAGGTGAGAGGTGAGGAGGTGGCTTGGGCCGGTTCCTACAGGTTCTTCAAGCCTTGATCCATTGCAAAGAGCCTGGGATTTAGTAGCAGCTCTGAAAACGCCTCAGTAGAGGCAGCTTGGGATTCCCTATGTGGTAAGACTTTTGATCAATGACCGATTATGGATTTTTTTTTTAAATTTCTGTTTGGTTTCTAAATAAAAACTATCTTAAGCATTGGATTCTATAAATACTGCTACATTTTTTAAAAATTGTGAGCATGAAAATATACAAGTTTAAAAAATAAAAAATGCAAGTTTATAGAATTAACTGTTTATTTGAAAATGTATACAAAAATTTAAAGTTTATTTTAATTAACAAGGATTTTTTAAAAAAAATAAAAACAGTGGTTTTTGTGTCATCTAAGCAAATCCCTTCTACACCTCTCCCATGTATACACTTGCAGTTCCCAGTGCTGCACCGCTGAATAAGTTGATCTTCAGTGGATAAGCTGAGAGTCGTAGGAGAGAAATTACTCAGGTGTGAAACACGTGAATGGCAGAAATTGGTACATTTTATGTGGGAGCCGGAAAGGAAGATTCAAGGCTTCCCTCTGACTTGTGGCTTAGACCTCTGCTCATGCCTAGAGCTTTGTCAGCTTACAGGGCAATCACTGAACCTGGGGAAAACCCTCATTTACATCACTGTTAAGTACCCCAATCGACTGGGAGGAATTATTTTATTTAGATTACTGATATGATTCTATGAAGCCAAGACATTGCCTCTGCTAATGGTCTTCCAACTTGTTTCTGTTTGGACACTGCCAAAGAAAAGTTTGAAAAAAAATGCATATTTCTGTGCACACTTTTTTAGTTCACTTATCAATTTTTTTTACATTTAAAAAAATATAAAGATTGTGGTTTTCACTGTATTATAAATATTAAAATTTTAATATGCAGTGGTTAAATTATTTCTATAAATGTACTCAAAGGAATTTAATAATAACCCAAGAATCACGATTTTGCACTCATCAACATTTATTTTAAAAATACATGAAGCACTCTGGCTTGGCAGCTGCAAAATTCATATTCACCCTTTGCTTCCCTCAAGTTCTAATGATGTCCCACTTCCTGAGTGGATGCTCATATTAAAGTGACATGTGCTTTTAAGACTGAAATCTGTAATGGCCACTAATTAAGTTCTCTGAGTTCTTTGCAACAAAATGACCAGTGACATTTCGATCTCTATCTATCTGCCTATCTATCTATCTATCTATATAGTTTATTTGCTATGGTGATAAGACTCTAGACAAATTTTTATAATAATCGTAATTATCATATACAATTTTTAGTAGCATATTTTAATTTTTATAACAAATAAAATTTTTAAATGCATGTCGTACCAAGTTTACAGGGTCTCACACAGACTGGAATTGCAGTAATCCTACTGTTTTCAACCTGCCAAGGGCTAGGATAACAGGTACCCCATCACACCCAGTCTCTGTGGCAGTGGCAATGCGTCCCTGGAGCAGGGCTGACAGGGCACGCGGGCAATCGAACCCAGGTCACTGCGCCTCCCTAAGCAGGTGCTTCAGCCTGCTGAGCTACCTGGCCAGCTCCAAATGAAATGGAACCTACCTGGGAATAACTGCAATGAGGTGATTGAAAACCATGTGTGTTGTTTTGCTTTCAGGAGGCTTTGCAGGCCCAGTTACTTGGTTTTCATCTTCAATGGCTCAGGAAGGCTTTAATGTGGCAGTGAGGTGGCTGGGGGAGTCAAATTCCAGTAACATGGGAAAGGGCAGCAGCCGCTATGTGCAGAAGGGGACTCTGGAAGGTCAGATAGGAAGTAAATGAGTTTTGGGCAAGTGTCACAAGATCGTGTCTGTGCACCCAACTCCTGAAGCTTTCTTTCCCCAGCACCACTGGAAGCCTCCGGGTGGTAAGTATAGCATCCTCTTACAGTTACTTGAGCTAAACGTTCAAGTTTTATCTTTTTTCTTTTTTCTTATAATTAGACAAAAGAAGTTGTACCTTCGTACAACTGCTGTGGTATTGCAGACAAAGGATCTCCTGCTGTACTGTGTTTAGTTTTTGGTGCTGAGGCTACGACTCAGCCATGTGCAGGCTAGGCAGTATATATATATATATATATATATATATATATATATATATGGAATCAAACACATTTTAGTGAATGTAGTTTGCCTTCCTTTTACCTTAAACACAACTGTATTCATAAATTTGCAAGTGGACATTCTTGCATATAGCAGTAGTTTGAATAAGTCAACAGGATAAATTTTCAGATTTATGGGTTTGCAGATGGGTAAAAATGATAATTTCCTAAAACTCCTACTGTTGGCAAAGGAAGGCAACTGCGTTGTAGAACTGAATCAAAATTCTCTGTGTTATTTTCAGGACAGTGTGTCAATGCGTTACTTAAAGACCAATCAAGATACACAGTTCTACTGCTAAGAGTCATTACTGGCTGGAAACCATTCCCCTATAAAAATGAGGAAAAAGTAATCGAGTTGACAACGTTAAACTCAAGCACAATAAAGAAAAATGTCTATCAGTATGCACATATTGCAGTAATATGGAAAAGTTTCAATGAGAGACTTTTCCTGATGAAAAGCCTGAAGTAAGCAGCCGTAGCAGATAGCAAGGTTCATTCATTTGTAGTTAAATACTCACCAGAAACTGTTCCTCGCCTTCTCTATCCCATTTTTACCTGGCAGGTACATTATGTTTCCATCTGCACTGACAAAAGCAGCCATTTATTACTGCAAAGAAGGATTTTGGCCATATTTTTAGTCCTAACCACTGCCAATCAGGCCATGTCCCTGCGCCTGCCCCAACAAATCCTAACACAGTGCACTTGGCACCATTATGCTTTGTGTCCTCGTGGCCCCACAGGACTACATGTAAAAGACCTGGTCCCCAGCCTAGAGCACTACTGGGAGTTGGAACATTTGTATGGTTGGACCTCGCAGGATGCAGTGATGATGCTTGAGACAAGTCCTTGAGCTTACGTGTGGACATCTACTTCTGCTACCTATTTGCTTCCCGGAGGCCAGGAGACGACAGATGGCCCAGGCCATGCCTTCCTACCATATGTGTCTGCCTGCAACTGGCCCAGAGCAATTGGGCCAGGTGATCGTGTACTGAAACCTCCGAAGCTGTGAGCCAAAATCAATCTTTTGTCCTTCATGTTGAGCTGCTAAGAAATTTTTTCAGTGATAGAAAGGTGACTAAAGCAGACATCACGGCCTTCACACCAAGTAAAAATCTTCTCTCATTAATGAGGGCTGAATGGGAAAGTACTCTTTGAAGTACATGAGAGAGGGGTGCGTAGGTGACACAGCCGGGTTCTCTGTGATGTCTCTTCTTAGGCCAGTTTTCAGACAGAGTAATCAGCATCTTTTTCCTTCACTGTCAGAAGCGTCTTACTTTAGATAAAACACTATATTCACCTTATTTGTCATTGAAGAAATGATATCTGCCTAAATGTGATTCTTACTGTATAGGAATAAACATTTAATAGATAACTGAATGAGAGAAAATCGAGCGTTGTATACCATTGGGAAATGAGAGTGTGCTCTGCTTTCTAATTTAAATTGGGTCCCGATCAAAATAAATCGAATGCTTCATTTTGATTCATTTTCATGTGTGCACAAATTCTAAATTGCTGTTTAGCTGAGACACAAAACAAGCCTGAAAGATCATGACAATTTATAAATGGGAGGAAAAAAAGAATTCCTTTGCCTTATCTTTAAGAACTGTTATTCCCACAAAACTCATTTTATTAGTATGTCTGTGACATCACGAGCTATATATAAGTTTATGCTCCTGAAGAGCCCCAAGCTCAGATAATAATAAACATGTTCATATTTTACTTGCATATTTGAACAATTCCTGCTAATTTCTCCTTCAAGAACATTGTCATTTTTCTCCTAGAAAGGTCCCATCGGTTCTGTTCAACACTTTATGATTTCCGCGTAGAACAATGCTGCACAGAGTTGTTCCACAGTGTTCCTTAGACAACTGTTGGTGGGGAGCATCAGGCATGCTGTGGTCCTGTTGACCCTGGCGAGAGAGGAAGCTGAATGCGGAGGGAGGCAGGCTGATCCCCAGGGCCCAGGGATGCTGAGCTTTCACCTAGGACCGCAACACTTTAAAGACGCCTTCAGGCTCTGGTAAGCATCAGGTTTGTTAGAATCCTGGCTGTCTCACTTCCTGGGGATTTGGCCTTTGGCAAATTATCTTTTCTAAACCTTGTTTTTATCTATCTTTCAAGCATAGTTGGAAGGATTATGTGTTAAAATTCAGTTAAAAGCTAAGCATTACGTCTGGCACATTGCACCCTCTCAATAGTGCCTGTTTTGTTATAAATCTTTTCTATCCTCTGGTGTGTTTCTGGTGCAAGTCTCTCACGTACTCCCTAAGAAATAGCTGAGTTCTTGTTTTTAGTAGTTATGCCTCTTAATACCCATGGGGTAAGCTAAAATTAGCAGCTTTGTAAAAGTAGGACTGCTATCTTTAAGAAAACAGTAAAAATAGAAAAGCATTTATCTGGACAAATTTAAATTGAATTTTGGATGGTGTGTGGTCTGTGTTTTGCCTGGCTGTGCCACTCCACAGGCTGTCCCACAATGCCTTGGGGTCCCTTATGGTGTCTTCTCTAAGAGGACATGGGCATGGAAAGCGTCCAAAGGAAAACATTTCAGAACTGAAGATCTGAAGCTGGGAGAGGGATTTTAGTTCATCTTAAATACACTGTGCTTTCATTTAACTAGTAGGACATAATTGCGGTAACAATAAATTGATCTGAAACAACAGATGTGTTTTTTCACAGTTTAAAATGCTGAATACTGTCATTAAGAAAGTTGGAAAGTAGAAGAGGGTTATTATAGTATGTTGGGGCCTAAAAAGTAGACACACTTTATGAAATTGTTATAAGAATTCTTACTATGTACATGTGTAGAACTTAAATATATCCCTGAAAAGTGAAGACAGCCAAAACTAACAAGACTGACACTTTCCAGAGCCTGGACAAGGAACAAAAATATTCTAGGTAAAGCAAAGCTCACAGAAGTCCTCATCTCTACACTAGTGACATCCTGCGTGAAAAGCTGAAAGGCGGCTTTCAAACCAAAACAGAAAGACTTTTTTTTTAAATTTTGAAATTTATTTCTTAATCCACAAGCTTCATATAGCTTTAGTTTAACAAACAAAACTGTGGGGCCAGGGAGATAGCTCCATGGCACAAGTGCCTGCCTGGCACATGCAAGGCTTGAAGGCTTGTGAGTTCAAACTCGGGTCCCACCACAAAAAAAAAAAAAAAAAAAAAAAAAAGTGAAACCTAGACACGGTTTCAAAGGCTGAGCACGTCTTCCAGCTGCCAAACACAAGAGCTCTGAATATTATATATCCGAATTGAAAGGATAACACAAAAATATGAATAGAGCCCTGACATTTCAGAAAACAAAGATGCCATATAACTGAAGGATCCATCCATTCTTCCTAGGACTAATTAACTACCTTTACAAGCAGCCTGAGAAGGGGAAGTAGGGGTTGGTGAAGGGGGAAGGAGAGGAGAAAAGAAATGCAGAACAGCGCAGAACCCAGTTGCAGTGTTCTGAGTCAGTGGGCCACACATCTAGATAAGCCTCGTGTCCCAGAAGTGGATATGCATTTATTGATTGATTGATTGATTGATTGATTGATTGATTGGTTTGTGCTCAATTCAATTTCAAAATTGCTGAAACATGTTTGAGCTTTATTTTTTTATTTTTATTTATTTATTTATATTACTTTTAATAAGAAATAGCAATATGACAGTTTCAAAACACATTAGTAGTACATTTCCAATATTTGATACAATATATATCGTTGTCTTCCTGTTAGTTATACAGAGCACAGGGTGTAGACGCTCTAATTTTTCTGATCAATATTGGTATGAAAATTTTTTTTCTCATTAAACTAAGAGAAAATAGTTCTATACATAATCCAAAATTTGATAATTGCAGTGGGCTCTTGGAAAAACTGACAATGCTGAAAGCTGTTGATTTAAGCCTTTTACAGATCGGCATTCTAATCTAGCTTTACATTTTATGCCTCATGGCTAAACTTTTCTGCTAGTTGGTTAAGGGCAAGACCCATAAAGCAAAACATGTAACTTTTGTATCTCCCTAGGCCAGTTAAATCCCCTCAGGATTTACCTTGAAACCATTTATAGTGCTTTGTAGAACTTGTATCAGTGTCAGCCATCTGGATGAGTCACAGCCATGGCTTGACTGGTTTGCTCTGTGTGAAAGCCTGAGAGAATGTTTTCTCTCTAAGTGACTCTCCTTAGGCACACTATGCTTATGTTTTTTTTTTTTATTTTATGTCTTAATGGATAATAATATAAATACTAATTGATGATATCGCCAATAAAATGTAAAGGGAAAAAAAGTTTTAATATGAAACTGAAATTAGTTATTCTTAGTTTAAAATAAAGTGTTATAACTCTCAACTGTTTTCTGTAAAATGTGTAGTAATCCAAAGAAAATACCAATAGAAAATAATCAAAGAAATGAGAATAGAAGGGACATATTATTTCACAATCACAAGAAAATAGCCAAAGGAGAGACGAAATAATCACGTGACAGATGGAATGCTATGTACGCTCTGGTAGTATTGTTTCAACTTGCCTTGTCAACTATCACTTTAAATGAAAATGCGTGATGCTCTCTAATCAAAAGGCACAAAGTGCTGAAAAGATTACAAAACAATAAGTTCTAATAAATATGGATACTTTAGATTGAAGAATGTCCATGAGCTGAAAACAAGATGAAAATGATACTCAGTGCAAATGATACCAAAAATGAAGGGAAGTCCTGAAACTTAGAGAAAACATCTGCATCACATGACGCCATAAAAGACAAAGCAGAATATTATATAGTGATAGATTCTACCAGGATGCCAATAATTAACAAAGGAGCATCCAAAGATATGAAGTAGGTATTGACAGAGATTATAGATAAAATAGGAAAATATTTAAAAAGTTACCTGTGCACTGCTTCCAGAATGAGTAGGGTGCATAGCGAGATCAATAGGTAAACAGACGCACCATAGTAAGTGATTGACTCAATGCATATAGCAGACATATGCAGAGCAGTAAGCTCCATAGCAACAGGACACCCACCCTCCCCAAGTATGCACAGAATATTCCTCAGAAGAGATCACATATTACCTCATAAAACAAGTGTTGAGCAATTTAAAAGTCAGTAGCAAGATGCAAACCAGAAATATACAAATATTTGCAAATTATACACAATACGTTCTTAAACAAATAAGGGGTAGAACAAGAAAGAAAGCAAAAGTTAAAAATATCTTGATAGAAATAAAAAATGTATCAAAGCACATGGAATGCAGGGAAGTGATACTAAAATCAAAATTTATAGCAATAAATGTTTATATTAAATATATCCCTCATAAATATGCTAACTTTATCCCTCTAAGAACTATAGAGATAAGAACAAACTAAATCCAAAGTTAACAGAAAAAATCAGTAAATATTAACAAATGAAATGAGTGAAATAGAAAATAGAAATATAATGGAAAAATAAATGAAACTAGAAGTTTTTTCTTTAACATCAATATGTATAATTGTAAAATTCTCTACTTGGACTAAATAAGGAATAAAAATGAGAAGACAAATAAAGCCAGCAAGATCCTTTACATGGAGTACACAAACATTCCTCCCAAAGATGCCCAGAATTCATGACCAAACTCAGCGATGCAGCAGAATACAAAAGCAAACCCACAAAAATGAATAACTTTCTTTTACACTAATAATGAATGTGTCCAGGAAAAAAAGGAAAACAGTGCTGTTCATAGTAACATAAAAAATGAATAGGAATTAGCAGAACCAATGGGGCCAAAGACCTCTGATTAAAACTGCAACTTTCTGTAAACAGCGATCCAAGAGGACGTCAGTAAGTGGACATCAGCATTCCTGGACAGGCAGCACCAGTATCTTCAAAACGGCCATAATTGTCAAAACTGATACATGCTTTTAGTGTAATTCCCAGTCAAAATGCCGACAACAAAGGCTGGCCAGGTAGCTCAACGGACTAAAGCGCCTGCTTAGGCAGAGTGCAGCGCTGAGGTTGGAGTCCCTGCACACCACATTGGTCCCGCCCCCGAGCACGCTGAGATGGCGACTGAGACTAGGCATGGTGGTGCACACCTATAATCCCAGCATTTGGGAGGCTAAAAACAGGAGGATCACTACAGGCCCAATCCATGTAGTGAGACTCTGTCGACCTTGTACTAAAACAAAACAAAACAAAACAACCCAAAAACTTGCCACACAGAAATACAGGAAACCAAACATCTATCCTAAATCCATATGGAGGCAGGAGAAATACAGAGGGTTACGAAGTGGGGCAGAGTGCAAATAGATGCCGCATATACAGGAACCTAAGAGTGCCAGCCAGTGTGAAAATCATAGGCCATGCCGTGAGCTCTGATGAATATCAATAAGAATGAGAGTGGAGTAGGGGGATTTGAGGAGAAGGGAGGGAGGTGGAGAGAGCAGGAAGGGTATCTGAGGGGAAGGAAGCGAGGTGTGTGGCGGTGCGCACACACAACGTTGGGTGTAAACTCCGTGAGCTGTAAGCATGCATCAACTTTAAAAAAAAAAAGAAATCGAACACTAACAAGTGCAGGTGGGCTTGCAGGGGCAAAGACGCCCTTGCACACGGTTGCGGGGAAAGCGCACTGGCCCCGTCACTGTGAAAACCAACGTGGAGAGTCCTCACAGCATCGAATTGCAAAGTCCACTTGATCTAGCTTTTCCCTTTCTAGTGCGGAGAAAATACGGCATCTGTACTCAAAACTAGAATGAAATTAGACCCCTATACGTTAAAGATTTAAATGTTAGAGCAGAAACTTAAAAGTTCTCATGAAGGACTGGAGAGATAGCTCAGTGGCATAAGCACCTTCCTGGCCAGCGCAGGAGTCCCAAGTTCAATTCCCAATACCATGTGCTGTGCATTGCGCTGGCCCAAGAGCCAGGCGAGGTGGTGCATACCTGCAATCCCAGCACTTAGGGAGGCCCAGCCGGAGGATCACCATGAGTCCAAACTGTGTAATGAGGCCTTGTACCAAAAATAAGTACATAAATAAATGAATTTTTAAAAATCCTATCAAATAGCAGCGTTCCAGACCAAGGAAATAGATTCATGGGGTCCCAAAGTGCTTCAGATTGGAAGGGATGGGTGTAGCCAGAGCAAAGAACCAAACTGAGAACCAGCAGGGGCATGGTGAGACCAACGGCACGCAGCTCAGAGGAGGCTGGGATTCGGCCTGCAGACGAGGCAGGGCCCTTGCATGGCCCTGATTGCAGGAGCGGCATGGTAAGGTCCGCGCTGGAGACTTAAGCATATGCTGCAGTGGGTTGTCACAGGCTGATCAGGCCTGCTGACTAGTGGACGCTGAAGGCTGACATAAGAGCTTGGTGGTATGGCTTAGGGCTCAGGAGAATCAAAACCCTCTAGCAGAATTCGAGATTCTCAGGCCCCAAGACAGCGAACTTCTCTGGGTGACCCGTATTTATTTGGTTGTCAAACAAAGAGAGGGGCTGCTGAGGAAAGCAGGGACTGAGCAGGACCTTGGGGGTCAGCGCAGAGACTAACTGCGCTAATGAGGACACTGTCTTAGCTCCGGCCTGGCATGCACGTTAGGAATGAGACACCTGCAGCTGTGGTCTACTTGTTTAGCTGGGGCTGGCGCCAGGCTTCCTCAGCTGAAGCCTTATCTTGTCCTTTGAGGCCATCATGGCCTTAGAGGTCCCACGCAGGGACCAGGGAGCCGCAGAGGCTGATGTGCAGAGGTCACCTCTCATTGGCAAGGGGCCTAGGCTGGAAAAGGCTCACCAGTAGATACAAGAATCAACTGATTCACTATAAGTGGTTGGAGACTGATGAAGGCCACTGTCATCTCTAGGGAGATTCTCTCACAGACCCGCGGGTTCCAGCCTGACTGAGCTCAGGTGTGAGCACTGGGGATGCTACCCACCTTCCCTGAGGCCCCGGGCAGCTAGGCAGGGTCAGAGCAACAGATGCCCCCTTCTCACAAAGCTGCTTTCCGGCAGGCACGGCACATGAGAGACACGGCAGCAGCACCCCCAAAGCAGCACCCCCAAAGCAGCTCCCACGGGCGCTGGTGCACAGAGAGCGGGGCTCAGCCCTCGCAGGCGGCTGCTGTTCTGTAGACCTCGCGGTTCTGAGCTGGAAGGAGGCTGGGGGTCTCCCTGTCTCCTCATGCACAGGCGAGCCGCCCCCTAGGCCCCTGCCCTGTCTTTAGGTAAACATCGCCTCAGTTCCGCTTACATGCAGCGTCGGCTTCTCATGCCGCGTGCGGTCTTCAGGCTCCTTTCAGTATCTCTGTGTACCAGCAGCTGGGGGTCCAAAGTTTTTATTTCCCCTTTCCTTTCTGTCTTAGTTACTTTTTACTCGTTGCTGGGACAAATACCCAACACTCAACATGAAGGAAGGAAAGGTTTATTTAGTTCACAGTTACTGGAGGTTTCAGTCCATGTTCAGCTGGCCGAAGGCTGAGTGGAGCAGGACAGAGAGCGTCCAGTTCATGGCGGCGGAACAGCAACAAAATGGTGACAGAGGCAGCCAACCAAACAGGGCAGCAGAGAGGAACAGCTCTAGTCTGTCTCTCTGTCTCTCTTTATATTCCTGTCAGACTCTCTGCCTTAGGATATCCGCCCTAGTCCACACTCACAGTCCCAGCCCTACTGAGACCGATAATCCCCTAAGTACTGAAACACATAATCCCAGTGACTCATGAGTCAAGTCTCAATCTATAGAAGTCCCCACCCAATGACTGCATGAGGCTTTGTGGGGAGAACTAGACAGAAACCATAAGTTTCCTTTCCTTTCCTTTCCTTTCCTTTCCTTTCCTTTCCTTTCCTTTCCTTTCCTTTCCTTTCCTTTCCTTTCCTTCCCTTTCCTTTCCTTTCCTTTCCTGTCCTTTACATTCCTCCCTTTTCTCCCCTTCTCTTTGTTTATATGTATTTATTTACTTACTTACTTACTTACGGTTCCGGGGATCAAACTCAGGTCCTTGTGCTTGCCAGGCACTCCTTGAAGGAAATCATGGGCAACTTAAATTCATTAGCAGTAAATACAGTATGTAGTTGTGTCTTAAGAAAATCATTATTTTAACTTAGAATTGGTGAAGAGCCCTGTCAAATCCTTGTTTGTATGAATACTCATAAAGTCCTGGTAGTCTTTAGATTGAATGAGGCTGATGTAGTGTGACAGCCTTCTCAGAAGTTTCTCCAGAGCAAATTTATCTAGGTAATTAAAAGTTTGTATTTCATGTTTATTAAATGTATGCTTAGGACTATTAGATTTCATTAAAATTTAAATTACTGAATTTTGTTTAAAGAGTACAGCAATGCTTAAACTAATTAGGTTGAAACTTTATTTATGAAAACTCATATATCCAAAGTAGGTTTATTAGCTTGTTAAAGTAAAGTTGCTTAGAGTGTGTGTCATATTTAAAAGTTTCAAATCGAGGTTTTAAATTTTAGATTTTTCGTGTTTTAGAAAAATTGAAATAGTTAATATTTACATAGTTAATTTACATTCACAGGCCAGTTGTATTATAGTAGATGTATCTTTGCCTATTTGATGAATTTTATTTCAAAGGCATATTTTAGGAAATTGACAACCAGGCAGACATGGACAGATCAGAATAAGAAGATAATTTATGATTCCATGTGAAATATAGTTCTTTTGGCAATGTCATTCTGAGTGTCCTAAGTGATACACCGTCACATAACTGTGATAAATTAGATTGGGATCCTCTGTATGGCTTCCTGTTTTTCCTGCCTGCCTGTCTGTCTGCCCACCCATCTGTCTACTTGAGACGGGGTCTCACCGGGTCACCCAGGCTGGCCTGGAGCTCACCCGATCCCCCGAGTGCTGGCATTACAGGTGTGCAGCGAGCCTGGCTCTCTCTGTCTTCTCAGTGTAACCGAAGTTCTCCCTTCTCAGCCCAGTCCGCTCTCTTTTGTTCTGGCGGTGACTGGGATTTCCTGCAATGGAGCTGAGCACATCCTGAGGTTTGCTCAAAGCCACTGGGTAAACCTTTCTTTGGTGTCTAGCTTCACATTTTTATGTCTTTCTTGAAAAATTTTCAGTGCATCCCTCAGTGGTCCTGAGAGACTCTTAAATGTGTGTGTGTGTGTGTGTGTGTGTGTGTGTGTGTGTGTGTGTGTGTGTGTGTCTATGAAATCCTCCCTGAAGCTATCCTCTAAAGCTCTGCCTGTTAAGATCCTGCACCTCACCCGGCATCTTCCCTTTGGTCCGCAGCAGGCAGCTAAGCAGAAACAGGCTGTGAGTGTCCCGTCTTTGCCCCTACCTTCTCTTTTCCAGCACAGCCCACAGCCTGTAGCCCTAGTATTCACAAAGGGATCTTTCTCTTTCTTCTTTTCTTCCTTCCTCAGGTTATCCCACCAAGAATGTCTTACCATAGCCAGAGTGACCTTTACAAAGTGTGACTGTGTGTAGTGCAGGAATTGTTCATACTGTTGTCCAGTATGAAAACCAGTAAAACACACTGGCTCAGAATATTTGCCCAGCGCCCTCTTCTTCCTCTTGTACCTCTTTGATGAAACATCACCCCCCACAGACTGCACGTTGTATGTTTTCTCCTTCCTTTGGAATCTTCAACTTCTGCCACGATACGTGTCATCCAGTGCACACAGCTGAACGTCTTTCTACCCCCTACTCCTACCTCTAGGTTTTGTGTATATTTCTCCCTCTTGGTACTTTTCCTTCCTCCTCTCTCTGCCCTCCGCACTGAGCTGATCAGCTCTGTGACTGCCTGCCTGCGATGTGTGTGCCAGGAAGTCTTACTAACGGAGGCCTCGTGTGGGAGTGGATGTGCACACTGCCAGTGGTATGCGCAGGACCACTGTACCAGCGGTTGTCTGGAATGTAGTTCTAGAGCTTTGGCTCCAAAACTTCCCGCGAGCCAGCCTCCGCCCATGCCAGCATCAGACTTTGCAGCCTTTGCTCTATGTTCGCCCCGTTAGCCCAGCAGTCCTCCCTGTGCAGCTTCTCGGTGTGGGTGAGCAACCGCCCCACTAGAGCTGTGAGGCAGGAGCCTCGGAGGCGGAACTTTCAGGGCTTTCCTGGGCAAGTCCAAGGCGAAGACAATGCTGCTGTGCTCTGGGAGGCGCTGGGCTCTGCTGTTAGGCCAGTGTTACTGCCTGGGATTCTTGCATCTGCTCCTTGTTGACGCAAACCTTATTGCTTCCGTACGTAACTTTGGGTCAGGATGCTCTGGCCATGTCTGCTAAGGATTCCCAGCCAAGATGGCCAGCAGTGATATCCCACAGGACAAAGACTGGTACATTTCCTTTGAATTCCTAGAAATTCTTGACATGTAAGCAGTAATTACTTATCTATCTATCTATCTATCTATCTATCTATCTATCTATATTCAATGGAAAATTTCCCTCCAACAGAGTCAATTCGGAAATCTTTAGTTGGCCTTTCAGGACTGCATGGGAGGCATCACCCTGCCTGCTATTTCATCTCAACTCTCTTCAATTAATTCCAAGATTTATTGGATACATACACAAGGCTTAATTCTCTTCTCTTGTTTATTACGTCCTATTACTTGCCTCTAATTAAACTATTTTTCAAATGTGCTATTTTATTTTTGTCTGTAAGACCACTCTTACACTGAAACACACTGACCTGCGTCTCTACATCACAAGCATGTTGCATCTGTGCAGGGCCAGACAAATTGTGACTTGGTTATCATCCAAAAGTAGCCTCTTCACCTCAGCACTGTAACTGCACCTTCATGGGGACTTTCTTGCACCCACTCACATATTTTGAATTGTATTAATTATATTTATGTAGTCTTCCTTATTAGAATGTGCTTTCTTCCTTATTCTATCAGCACTGATCACCGTATCTTTTCATCATTACTTCAATGGCTTGGAATTTAATCAGCTAGATATTAATTCACATTCTGAGATGGTAAGCCCATAGCAAATTATGTGGATTTCATATGGGCTGCACAACTGTTGATAGCTCCTAACCATGAAATTGTTGTGCCATAGGCCAGGTGGTGAGAAATAACCAGAACCAAATTCATTGATCTTATCTTCTAGGTATGAACTGAAAAAATCTCACGGTAGGTCTCTACATGAAGTAGCAATGTTTTCCCTTTTATTTTGAGTAACCATTTCTTTACAAATCCTCTCTGAGATTGGGTGAGTGTGGTGGCATGTGCCTGTAATCCCAGCCCTTGGGAGACTGAGAACAGGGGGATCACTATGAGTCCAGCCTGTGTAAGGAGACCCTGAAGACCCTGTACTAAGAACACATTTGCAAAAACCCTTTCTGATTCCTTAGCATCTAAGGTCAAACTCCTTCTTTTTGATCTAAGTTCAAGTTTGTAAATCATTGGCACGAACTGAACATTTCAGATATTTCATCTTTTCCTACGTGTCGCCGCTCCTGATATGCTAAGTACACTGCACTATGCACAGTGTCACACACACACAAGCAAATGACACAGGCAGCTTGGCTACTTATGAAAACCCAGCTGGATATTTTATAGAGTGAATGCGCTTTTTTATATGAATGGCTAAAACTTGGACAGTGATAGAGGAACGGTGGGCAGCTCTTGATTAATGGAGAAAATTTACAGTCCCCAAAGCTGAACGTTGTTGTTCTACTCCAACCTTATTGCCGAATGCCAGACACCCTTCCCCACCATCCTGTCATCCTGAAAGCGTCATGAACTCGGCCCTGTGCTCTGCGTTTGCTCAGGTAAGCAACTGCGCCTCCAAGTCGTGCCAGCTCTGGAAAGGCTGCGCCTTCTGGAATCCCACTTCAGGCTTTGTACTCTTCCTGCACACGATGAGGGACAGAATCCATCCTTTTGCCCCTTCTTGTCATGCAATCTCGTTCTTAATCCCTGTCCTAGAGACAGTGGCGCAGTGTTTATTTTCCTTTCAGGCAGAATGACATCATCACTACTGGTTGAAATGCAGAGCCGAGTCAAGATGGGGAGGGGTCCCTGCCTAGTCAAGGTCAAGGTGCTATGGAACGTGAGTTTCCACCATTAGCAGTGATCAGAAAGGGCTCATGTGGAGGGCAGGATCTATGCCATGGAACCAGCCACGTGAGCAGCAGCACACGCCCACGTTTTCTATGTGGGCAGACACTTCTGATTATTTAATAGTTTCCTTTGTACCTAGTTTCTACCCTGTGCAAATCCCCCAGAGTGCAAAAGGTGTTCTTTCCCCCAGCTAGTTCCTACTATGGAGTCGGCGTGGTCATCCTAGTTTAGGAAAGAGGGAAATGAGTGCCACCGAGAACGTTTGCAATTCAGCTTAGTTGCCTCACGAGGGGCTTTCTAAGCAAAGAGAATTAACTTAATTAGCAAGTACACTTACGTGGGTAGCAAACATCTGAATGCTTTCTGAGAAGAAACACTGGGCAGGGAAGACATGGTACTGGGTTTGTAGAGCTTTCCAGCGTGGCGAGGTATGTATAACAAAGTCAGACAACACATTCAGAGGGAATTTGAGAAACCTCAGGGAAGATATTTAAAACCTCGGAAGTAATCACTGTCTCCTTTTGACTGGAAGAGTGTGTAATAACAACAGGTGCAACCAAGAATGGTCTTGAGTTTGAGAATATGTTGACGGCAATTCCAGAGAGGACAAGCAGAAGGAATTATGGGTAAGAGCATATCCTTTGGAAGTCCTCTGAGACATATTACTTCTGACTTGATAGTCTCAATCTACATTTGCCTTTGTGATTTCCCTCACATGTTTCCACACAACCACGAGTAGCTAGTGGTATTCCCACCTAATCTTTGACATTGCTCTGCACTTGACTGGTGATGATGATATGCAGTCTAGGAGCTTTGTCCGGCCTACAAAGCAAAGTTAGAGCTCAAGGAAGATAGGAAGAAAATATATAGAAAATAAGAAGGGTGAGCTGTATTGGCATGGGGCTAAATCTTCAAGGAATACAGAGTTGCGGAGGAGGTTGGCATCACAGGGAAAACTGCTAAGGAAACAAAAAACAAGAAGCAAACAGAGAAAAGAAAAGCCTGGGAATACAGCAAAGAGAAGGCGAAGAAATCAGTTATGGCAAAAACCATGAGTGAAAGCTAGAAGCAGTTTTTGAAGTAGGGAATTTAAAAGACAATGGCTTTGTTGGCCCCTTGAACTGTTGTGATGGTTCATACTCCAGCTGCAGAGCAGGGGGAGATGTATGTAAGGCTGTAGTTTGAGAGAAGAGGAACGTTAATTTGGAATGATGTAACCACAGTGCGATTGTGCAGTGTGGATACAAGTGGCAGAAATAGGAAGACCAGGTGTTGCGAAGGTCCTGGGGCTTAAAGTCAAAACTACTGCTCGTAGTTATATAGTTACTTCATGCTTCTGGTAACAGGAATGCCTTTTTAAATGACCGAGTCCAGCAGGTTCTCATGTAGTACTTTGTTTTCCTGTGTCCCAGTTCACATTGTCTCCTGTCCTGGTGCATTCTTGACAGACAGACAGACAGCAGCAGATATGAGCACCTGCAAGCAGGCATCTGCGGATCTGTGCGATGCAAGAACTTCAGCGTAGCTTCACCTGGCTAAGCATGTGACAGGGGCAATTCATATATATATTATGGCCGGCGCAGCCTGCTCTGGGGGTGAGGCTGGGGCAGCATGTGATGTGATGCGGGGATCAAACTGAGGTCCCTGCAGTTGCCTAAGCTTCCCTAAGCAGGCACTTTAGACCGCTGGGCCATCTTGCCAGCCCAACAGTGGCATTCTGTACTTTGCTGATCATAAGTCACTTCTTTATAGCTAAATATTTCTTTGATGAATTCTTAGGAGCATTTATTGCGTTGTCTGATGATCAGGTGGGTTTTCTTCCTTCCTTCCTTCCTTCCTTCCTTCCTTCCTTCCTTCCTGTCTGTCTGTCTGTCTTTCCTTCCTTCCTCCCTCCCTTCCTTCCTTCCTTTCTTCCTTCCTTCCTTTCTTTCTTTCCTTCCTTCTTTTTACTTTAAGAGTTTGAGGGGTGCTTTTTCAAAGAGGACCTAGCCATGTATTTTCTGTATAAGATATCGTGTTTAGAAATTTATACGATGTTAGCACACATGTCACCCTTAGAGAAGGTGAGTGCAGGAGGGAAGTGAGGCTTCCTGTCACAATCCGCACTCCCACCCCACAACACATTCCCACCTCCCCGCCTCTGCTCATAAAGCTTAATTAAAATCAAGTCAAAATGTTCTCCAGGCCCAAGGAAAGGGAGAGATCGCGGAGGTCCCTGGAGCCTCAGCGACAGGCTTTGAATGGCGTTAGCAGGGCTCTGTGAGGTGAGGCCGCCCTCTGCTCCCCGACGCGGCATCCTCCTCTCTTGGAAGCAGCCATCGGGTCCCTGGCAGGTGTGCCACCGCCCCTGTTCCAAGAAGATCCCTCTCTGTCTGTGCCTGGGGTGAGCTTCTTCAGACCCAGGTGCAGATCAAGTCCTTGCTTCTGGCCCTCTGTGACATGCAGGCGGCTCTTGGAAGCCACACCACAAAGACCAGTTGTCAGCTTTAAGATGCTAAATAAATTCCTGACCCCAGATGGCACAGGTTTCCTTGGGAGCAAAACTAATAGGAAGCCTAGAAAAGAAGAGAAGTAAGGTAAGAACAGCGAGTCTGACTTCTGCCTTCAGCACTTCTCACCTGTGCTAACACTGTCAAACTATCAGAAGCGGCAAGTGTTTGCTATAACGAGAAAGTCAAGGTGTGCTGGCATCCCGGAAGCGCACTTCTCTGCCACATATATATTGAATATCTTTCTTGATTGGATCATTCATTAAATGTTATTGATTAGAGTTCTTCTTGCACGCTTAATCATTGTTCATGTAGTGCAAGCCGAGTGATCAAGTTTCTAGTGCTTGTTTAAATAAATACATCACGGTTGCGTTAAAAGTTTATAAAACTAAATTCAAGCTTGAGCTATTGTAATTTGGATGAATCAAATAAAAAGACTTGCGGATTTGTAAAAACATTTACTGAATAAATACTTTGTTCAACATTCTTTGCTTAATGCCCCAGGTGCAAAAAAAAAAAAAAAAAAAAAGTCACTCAAGAAGCTTAGGATACGTATAGTTGGAGCATTGTATCTGAAATACAAGCCATAATGAACTAATTGCCCTCTATGAAGGCTTTAAGATGGCTGAGAGGATTAGAGAAATCTGAAGGAGGTGAAATTTGAGCGGGTGGTCTTTAGGGCTAAGTAGAGTGCTGACATGACATCTCAAAGGGCGAGCTGGGCGCAGAGATTCCTGAGAACGGGGGAAGCATGAGTAATTCCCTGAAGGAGCAGATCGAGAGGCCCGGCTTGCAGCTGAGCATAATGGGCTATCAGCGATGCCCTGCAGAGCTGTGGGCTATGCTCGGGTCAGGGGCAAACCCACCTGCGGGAAGAGTTTGGTAACTGGTGTGTGTGTGTCCACTGAGTTAATTGACCGAACTTGAAGAATGCACCTGCCACTTTACAGAGCTAACAACCAGGCCTTGGGACCTCACTGATTGGGTCAGAAAGGCTCTCAGGCAATACCAGCACTTATGAAAATTCACAATAAACAATATAGTTTAAATGGAATGAAGAAGACTGCAATGTTAGACACTATAGTCTTTTTAATTATGTGAATTCAGCCCCACTGGACAGATCCCACATGGTAAAGTTCGGTACCAGAGCAAACGAGCACAGAGAGGGGTCTGGAAGAGACACAGAGAGGTTAGAAGCGGGAGGCGGCTCGGAGGCGACTTAGCCACTTCTCGCTCTAGCACGGTACCCAACATCTTCAGGACAGAGAGATTTAGTTTGGCTCATGGTTTTTAAGGTTTCACCAGGACCAGGGCCAGCCTGGTAGCTCAGCAGACTAAAGTGCCTGCTTAGGCAGAGCGCAGAGCCCAGGGCTTGATTCCCAGTACACCATGCCAGCCCTCATGCTGCAGGGAGCACTGAAATGGCGCCTGAGACTAGGCGTGGTGACACCCACCTTGTAATCCCAGCTCTTGGGAGGCTGTGTATAGGCAGATCACTGCAAGTCTGATCTAGTAGTGAAACCCTGAGCACGCTGAAGACCCTTCCCTAAAATATAAAAAAAGAAAGAAAAAAAAAAAGAAATCGTATCCATATATAAACTTACTAAAGATAAAAGAGTAGGTGGAAAAAGCGAAAAAGAGCAGAGGAACAGATGGACACAGGAAAAGGGCAAAGACTGAAAATCGTGTCGTATTGGAGATGTGTGAGGCCACGTAACAGCAGAAATGGAAGAGAAATGCGTCGCATGCGCCTGTGATGGAGGCCAGGGCTAGACATGGAGAACTGCAGGGAGATGTGGGGGATCACACTGACGCACGCACGGAGGGCGCCATGGTACGAGAGGTTCAACGGACTGGACCGCGTGAGGTCGATGCCAGCAGGGAACCAGAAGGCGTGGGTGGCGTGATGCAGGAGGATCAGGTGTTGCGAGCTGGTGAGCAGCTTGGTCCCAGAGAAGATCTGAGTGACAGCTAAAGGGACAATCCCCTTGAAAGACAGCAGCTGTTTACTTCTGGATGGGGACAGCGGTGCATGGCTGAAGGCACCCCACGAGAAAGGCACACAGGAAAGCTGTGCATGAGAACCACGATGCTTAAGGGGTGGAAGAGGGACTACAGATGATGAGCTCTGCATCAGAGTGCTGGTTCTTTTAAGAAACTAAAATAAGAAAATGAACCTCAGCATGCGTGGGGGAGTGGTGTAAGGCGTATTTTCTTCCTGCTTCGTAACCCTTCTTGGAACCTAAAGTCAGTGTGGAGCTTCCACAAGGAAATAGGTCGACAGTTGTAGGCAGAGTCGCTCATGGCCTCACGGCCCTACAGAGTTCTCCTCTGAATACAGTGTCCTCCTGGGTCTGCCCCAGGAGGATCTCAGTGAAGCGGAACGCAAGGACTTACTGCCATCACTGGGACCTGGACTGTGCTGGGGACATGCAACTTCGGCTTCCGTGGGCTTTCCTGGGGTTACAGCCTCCACCTCTGGGGAAACAGCAGAAACCCAGGGCTGCCTCAAAGATGTTTTTATGCTCAGCTTTGCCTTTTATTGTTTCTGTACTTCATTTATGTTACAAGTTTCTGCTGTGCCCATACAAGAAGCACATTTAACTGAAAAAGAAACACAGACCAAAAATCAAAAGGTAGAAAATGATTTTTCATGCAACACAGAAAAAAAAAAAAAAAAAAAAAAAAAA
>PVJA010007941.1:0-66481 GCA_004027025.1 Myocastor coypus | reverse complement strand
AGCCTGGGCTACAAAAGTGAGCTCAAGGCCAGCCTGAACTGCATAGTAAGACCCTGTCTCAAAAAGACAAAAAAAAAAAAAAAAAGAATAAGTCTGGAAATTTAAGCCATGCACTGTCACTTCACAGAGGAGAAAACAGACTCAGAAACAGTTAGCTGTTTGTTCAAAGTCTCTGGCTTTTGCCGGGTGTGGTGGCTCACGCCTGTAATCCCAGCACTCGGGAGACTGAGGCAGGAGGATTGGTGCGAGTTCGAGACCAGCCTGGGCTATAAAAGTGAGCTCAAGGCCAGCCTGAACTGCATAGCGAGACCCTGTCTCAAAAAGACCAAAAAAAAAAAAAAAAAAAAAAAGTCTCTGGCTTCATGTGTTTGATTACCAAAGATAAACCTAATGTAAAAGCCAGTAGGTTGCATACCAGATGAAAGTCCTGGCAAAGAAGCTCATAGAGAGCTGCAAAACACAGCTCTTATCTTTAGCACTTATAATGATTTAAGCTAACCAGGAGTTTCCAAAGTCTGTCACTGATACCATAACCTGCCCTTCTTTCATATGTTATGACACGGTAAAATGAGTCTGTCCAATTCAACCCACCTGACAGAACACAGCCTGTACTATATTTAGGACCATTAATGCATTAAGAGCCAGCGAGATCAGGATCACTAGAAACGAATGTTTACAGTCCTAAGACCTACTCTGCATTGTTTTTCAATTCTGGGAATGAGGAATGGAAGTCTAGTGAAACTTTAGAAGCTACCACTTTATTTAATCACTACCTATGGGTACTGCCATGTGATTTTAAGTCCTCACATACGCTGTTTTTACTGTTAATATTATAATAACAGTGAAACTGCAAAGTTTTACCATTTCTCAAAATGAGCACCAATTTTGAGCTAGCTATTTATCTGATCTTAGAACCCTCTGTACTCCAACAGATTTTAAAATACATTGAATTCAGTTTACAGATGTTTAGAGTAAGATATTCATTTACATATACTGCATGGATGTAGCACACATATCCTTTTATAGTTTCCCAGCATCATTTTGAATATCCTTACCTTCGGAATGTAGGTGAAGCGATATCTGGATATTTGGAGCCTGGCTGTCTCAGGCCTTGGGTACCACAGGCACTGGCTGAAGTGGGGCTGGACTTGGGGGAACCTGATAAAGAAACACTCTCAGAATCAGAGACCGCTACTTTTTCCTTCTCTTTGTCTGTTTGGTTCACGGTGACAGGACTTGAGCGCCCTGACCCAATCTTTGTGGGCTCTCTCAGCTTGGAGGTGGTGGCCCCAGCCGACTTGCTGCTGACGTTGGAGTCAATGCTACTGGTGCTGGACCTGTGGCCACCTCGCCCAGGAATGCCACTAGTGCTGGACTTGGACGGGCGGGGCAAGCTGCGGTACTGCAGGGTCGTCTTTGAGCCCACGTGCAGCACGACGTCATCCTGGTTCTGGGACCCATCTAGACTAGTTTTTCTCCCTGCATTGGACTTCCCGCCAATGGCAGCAGATTTGGGGATTTTACCCAGAGTTGCTGAGCCACTTGTGATGGTCGCCCCGCTGCTAGTGATCATGGCGGATGACCCAACTCCGCTGGGCTTCTTAAATCCAAAAGAGCTGGTGGCTGTCGACCTTCCAATGCCTGATGGGGGCTTTTTCCCCTCATCCCCACTGCTTTTTCCAGCATCTGAAGGAGACCTTTGTAGAGATGATCCTTTCAGGGGAGTTTTCCCTTTCTCAGAAGCTTTGGCATCATCTGTTTTCCCTAATTAATGATAAATACACAAACATATATGTCTGTATATTTTGACATCAGGATATCACTTCCTAAAATAAAGTATAAGATGTGAATGTGTCTTTAGGTGACTTTAAGTTCTACATCAGTTGTTTTGAATCTAACTGGGCATATATCCCAGAGTAGTAAGATGACTGAGTGGGTAGTTACAAAAATCTGGCTGTCAGAGGAAATATGCTGAGAGATCAAGGATATAAAATACATAAATATCTGTAAGGTGAGTACATTAGAATTACCTCATAATGTCTGCACTTTGGATAGCAGTATTTATATTTCTGTGAATCATTAAAAATGGTGTTATAATTTTTTTCAGTTCTTTCATGAAGTCTAACAAACAGCATTCTCAACCATGGTCAGAGTGACTGATTTTTTTTTTTTTTTTTTTTTTTTCCCAGAGATTGTGGTGAAAGTCAGTAGCATAAGAAACATAAAAATGGTGAATTTTCACAAATGTCAGAACAAGTAAGGCTTACACTGCTTAGCTAGCAGCCCCGTTTTACTTTCACAAGGCTAGAAATGACCACAACATGGGACACACAGGGAGCACAGCACCTGAGTTTTCAGGGTGCTCTCTAAAGAATGCCTACACTGTTGTACTTATGTGAACTAACACAATAAAAAAGTGCAAAATTTAGATTTTAAAAACTACTTAACTCTATTGTAGAACCCAATTTGTAAAAAACATAGGTAGAACTATTAGCAGTGGAAACAAATCCTGCATGGAAAGGATGTGGTGAGACAGGGGTCAATCGACAGGCCTACCGGGGGTCTTGAGCGCACCAGTTCCAGCTTTCTGTCTGGCAGGAGTGCTGCCTTGGGCAGACATGCCCCTACGCCAGGAGCCCGTCTGCGAAACAGCCAGGGAGGCTTTCTGCCCGGCCTTCTCCAAATCCTCAGGGACACCTGTGGAGCAGCCACTCTTCCACTTGCCACCACCATCACCGTGGCTATCAAAATCCTCTTCTGTTTTTTTCAGCTCCTCTGGACTATCCCAGGTCTCTTCTGCTGTTGAACGCTTCTCTGAATCTGTCTTGAGCTACAAAGAAAAAATGGTTCAGCAAAAGCTTTATACAGGAAAATTGTGAAGTGTGAATTACACATTGCAATGCACTTTCAGACAACTGATTTCAGATTTAAAAAACAGGGTGGACAGGCTTATGCTTCAGAATAATTCCTCAGACAATACTAATTTTAATCTATGTTTTCATTTAAGTTTCATTGATTTCAGCCCCCTAATCTCACTTGTGCATATTAAAGAATGTCAAGATAAATATGTACAGAACTCTTTAATTAAACACTCTGCAAAGAATAAAATTTTCTTTGTTTTATGCATTTAGTACAGGATCTACATGTTTTACAGGGTCTCACTGCATAGATTGGACTCGTAGTGATTCTCCTCTTTGCAGCAGCCCAAGTGCTGGGATTACAGGCACACAGTATTGCGCCCAGTTTCAGTCACCCTCTCAGCACATGCCAGGGGCAGGGACAGCACAATATGCCAGAGATCAAAACCCTGGCTGCTGCACTCTGCCTGAGCAGGCACTTTAGTCTGCTGAGTTACCTGGCTGGGCCTAGAATGAAATTTCCTATGTCCAAAGTAATCAGGTAGCTGGATATGTTTGTGTGTGCCAGTGATACTAGCACTTGGGTGTCTGAAGCAGGAGAATTTCCAAAAGTCAGCTGGGGTACATACATGAGTTTAAGTGTGTCTTGAACTGCATAGCAAGACCTTGTTACAAACAAACAAACAAAAATGTAATCAACACTGTAATAAGATTAAGTTTAATTATTTATTGTACATTCTTGATTTAACAATTCACATAGTGCTAGCAATTTTTTTCAGAAATCAATACAAAATCAATTAAGAATAATACAAAGCTATCAAAATAATTTTTAGATATTTCAAACTAATATATCAATACTAGAAGAAAAGAATATCAAATATACTAATATTAGAGTGATTGGCCAACATAGGTTTCTGTGAATCAGACTGTAAATAGTGGGATATATATATATATATATATATATATATATATATATATCACATATATATTTCACATATATATATATTTCATTGATCAAAACAAGATGTCATGCACAATTATAGGTCCTGAGGATTACAACATAAGGTAACACTAAAATGAAATTCTTCCGGGCCCAGGGTGACAAAGTGACAAAGTGAGACCATGTCACAAGGCAGCCTTACACAGTTTAAGAAATTATGGAGTTATGCTACAACTTAAGCCAATGCAAATTAACTTGTGCAAGAAACAAGCAGATGCAGTAGAAACAAAAAGAGAGCTATTGTCACCTGATTGCTCTTCCTGGAGGGGACAGTGATGTTGGAGTAAGAGCTGACTGAGGATGTGGTGTTCAGGTCATCGGTGCTGATGTTATCGAGGGTGTCACTGAGGCCACTGCTCACAGAACTGCTGTCATCCCAGCTAAAGGCAAGAGATCACAGCCATGAGCCAACCACAGGCCTGCAATGTACGTCCCTGCCATTTCCATTCAGCTCTTATCTGTTAGAAAGTCAAACCACTCAAAAAAAAAAAAAAAAAAAATCTTACAATGAAAAATCACACTTTCTCTTTGGGAAACGGTATCTGAGAATGACATTATCTACTACTGAGAAAGAACCAATGTCTAAGGCAGATTGAATGTCTAGGGCAATATTTGTGGAATGAATGAAAACAATAAGACAGATATTGCATGCTATCAGGAAAGAACAACACATTGAATAATTTGTTTTCTATGGAAAAGCAATTATGGATCACAAAGCAGATAAGAATTCATTCTTTTTCTAAAATATCTAAAACCTATGTTGTCATTAGGAGCCAGAGAGCCATTCTTCATTCTTTTTCATACCTTATAACTATTTCCATTCATTCACCAAGTCTTCAATATTGAAAATCATTCAACTATGTCATCTCTCCTGATATTTCTGGTAGTTAGGAGAAATATTTAATAGCTTCTGTCTGTTCCTCACAGTCTTTCCCATTACAGCTTCACTGACTAGGTCTGGACCAGTGACCAAGAGTTCACATTGGGACATTACAGTGACCTCGTACACACTATCCCAACTTATGTCACAATAACTGTGAACTCAAACAAAATGCATTTCCCTCACAGTTCTCAAAGAAATCCATTTGATGTGTAAAATATCTGAAATTCAGACATTTTTTATTTCAGCCTAAACACAAGTAAATGAAAGGGGCTATATTAATATTCACGTGCAGGCTAACATGTACAACTGTATTTAGGCAGCATGTTAAATTATGTGGAAATAATAAAGAGTAAGAAAGCTAACCTGAAGGAGAATTGGAATCCTACTATACAAAAAAGGAGAGTGGCAGCCTTCTCATGTTCTGACTGGGCTACAGCTTCCTTATTTGTTGTCCCTTTAAATATATCTTTCCAGCGCTGCATACAGATATTGCATATGACAAAACTAATTGTCATACAATGGCCATGTTATATAAAGAATCTCCTCTAAAATCCCAGAATGAAGAAAGCATTCAAAATGAAGCATAAGCAAATCACAGCACATGAGACGATGAAAGAGTTTTATTCACTATATCGTAAAGTATGTAGAAAATAGCAAAGATATATGCCAATCACAGGGAAACTAAATTAAGAAGTAAAAAAGAAACTGAACTTATAGCAGTCATTAATAAATATTTCTTCTTATATGTACATTTCATTGAAGATTTTATCTACCTACAGCATAAAATATTCTTAGCAGACATTTATAAATCAAAGTATTATTTTTTTTCAAGTACATTTCCATCTTTTCTTTTCTTTTTTGGGGGGGGTCTTACTACTGAGTCATAGTGATCCTCCTGTTTGTACCTCCCAATGGCTGGGATTACAGACGCGCACCACCACGCCCAGTATCGCTGGCTCAGCGCGCTCTAGAGCGGGGCTGGCGCAGCACGAGGGGCCAGGAACTGAACCCTGGCCCCTGCGATTCCTCTAAGCAAGCACTAAATCCACTGAGCTATACCACCGGCCCTAATAAAAATATTATTGACAATAACTATTTTGAGCACGTGCGAGTAAAAGGATATTTTATACTATAACAAATATCGATTACTCATGGCTACCTGAATCTATCACATGCCTCCCATAAAGCTCATGTAGATAATTTCTCACAGAATGAGCCATATGACTCTAAAGTATAACATAAAACAATTCTCATTCCTAGAGTCCTTCACAGACAGACAGGGCATCCAACATAGAGCCTATGGTAGCCTATCTACCTATTACATGCACGGAGTCACTGAGTAGACACCAATGTCTAATGAATAACGTGGCAGAACTGTGCGAGTTCACCCATAAGCCCCCAGACTCATTCAGTTCTCCCCTCGGAGCCCTGGAAGACATCCAGTTTCCAGTTCTCAGTGCCAGAGATGCTCATGGGAGGTGGCACAACCTGAGGCTATGGTTTTCTCACATCCTACAAGGAGTGTGGCTTCTTATTTATCCCCCACATTTAAAGTCTTCTAACATTTATTTCCTAAAACACACCAAAGTGGATTCTGCAGTTTTATTAAGAATACCAAATAAAGTGGTCATTTTAAAACTACTACTTATTTCTTCATTATTATAGCCTTCAGATTTTCATAACAGTTAAAAACTGCTGCAATATTTTCTCATAGGAATATGTGTTTGCAAACTATGAAAATACAATTACATACATCGATGATTACTTTCTCAGCATCTATCATGAAAATTAGAAGATAAGCCACAGATTAGAAGAAAACATTTACAAAAGGATCCTTAAAAACTCAACAGTAAGAAAATGGACAAGTTGATTAAAATGAGCCAACAGCTCAATAGCTATCCCACTAAAAATAGACAGGCAGATGGTAAGTAAGGTAATGAACATCAACAAACACCATGTGTATCATAGAGCTGCAAATTAAGGCACTGCATAGCCAATGTGCCTACGAGAACAGTTCAAATAAGAAACATTAACACCACCATGTGCTGGTGAGAATGGGAAGGAGAATAGCCTGTATTCCTTACTGGCAGGAATAGAAAAGACATCTCAAAGGTGGCTTCTTTTTTTTTTTTTTTTTTTTTTTTTTTTTTTTTTTTTTTTTTTTTTTTTTTTTTTTTTTTGTCTTTTTGAGACAGGGTCTCACTATGCAGTTCAGGCTGGCCTTGAGCTCACTTTTGTAGCCCAGGCTGGTCTCGAACTCACACCGATCCTCCCGCCTCAGCCTCCCGAGTGCTGGGATTACAGGCATGCGCCACCACGCCCGGCTTCAAAGGTGGCTTCTTACAAAATTAAAAATATTCTCACCATTTGATCCTTCAACTGTGTTCAGGTATTCCCATTAAGAAAGACCAAAATGCATGTCTACATAAAAAAATCTGAATATAGATCTCTAGAAGAGCTTATTCATAATTCCCAAAACTTGGAAGAAACCAACATGGCTTCTGATAAGTAAATGGATAATTTGTGATATATCCAGATAACAAAATAGTATTGGGTAATAAAAATTAGATATTATGTCATGGAAAGAAATGGGAGAAACATAATGCATATCACCAAATAAAAAAAGCCAACCTCAAAGGCTATGCACTGCATAATATTCTAGAAAAAGCCAATATGGAGACACTAAATAACCGATGCTTGATCTTGGTTGAGGGAGAGATGAATAACAGCTTAAGTTATAGTATTATAAGGAACAGTTTCCTAGCTTAAAATAATACTGTAATTTTTTCCAGATACATGGAATACCCAACACAGGTCTCTTGTGTCTAGATGTCTCCCCAAATCTTCACACAGTCATGGAGAGGGCAACTAAAGTTTGTAATGGAAGTCATGGTTTGATTGCTTGGATTAAAGGTGTGAGTGCCATGTCTACCTTGGGGAAGGTAGCCGGTACAGAATATAACAGTATAAAGAGTATAAATAGGCTTCTCAGTCCTCCCCTTTTGGCTCTTGTTGGTTTTTCTATCTTCTGCCCCTGCAAACTGATGCTTCTCTTCCATGCCACTGTGCCTTGGAGCCAGCTGACTATGGATTGAAACCTCCATAACTATGAGCTAAATAAACTTTTCCTCCTTTAACCTTGTGTGCCACACATTTTGCCTCAGCAATGAGAGAAAAGCAACCAACACAAGCACCAAGAGTAAATACCAATGGAAACGAAGAGCTTTGGGTAATAAGGATGTGCCTATGATAGTTTATCAATTACAATAAATGTACCACTCTAATGGAACATATTGTTATTGGGAATGGCTTTGAATGTGTAAGGTAAAGGGTAGAAAGGGAATCTCTTCATTTGTTTTGTAAATCTGTTCTACAAAACAAAGTCTACCAATAAATGGTGAACTTCCCTCATGTACTCAGCCTACTTCTGCAGCCTAAGCTATGCATGCACTTGGGCTGGCATTGAGCAGAACTGTGCGCAGTTCCCACCACCACCATGATGTTTCCAACCGGTCTGCGACGGAGCGCTCCTCTCTGCCTATGTGACTCAACCATACTTAGTCCCAGAAGCCCACTGCCTAGAAGTATTTTCTCCCTGTTCTTGGGGAGGATGAAGCCACTCTCCTCTGTATTGCCATCACACCATGCACATATCTCTTGGCCTGGGCCTAGCGTGTTGTTTTATGAATCTGCAAATTGGGCTTAAGTAGATCATTAGCGTGTGCATTTCCTGAGCTTGGAATTGTTGGTCAGAAAACATTGCTGGTTGGGGCCCGGCGGGATGGCTCAGTGGTCTAAAGCCCCTGCTTGGGAAAGCTTGGGCGGCTTCAGGGACCGAGGTTTGATCCCCGGCACCACATGCTGTGCCAGCGCTGCCCTCGGGGCAGGCTGAGCCGGCCATAAAAATGAGTGAATAAACAAACAAAGGTTCTGAAACAAGAAAAAAAAAAATAAATAAATAAATAAATTTAAAAAAAAAGAAAGAAAACATTGCTGGTCAGAAAACATGCAATATTTAAATGTCAAATAAAACTCTCAAATTTACTGTGATTGAAAGAAAGCAGTTAGCAAAGCAAGATCGCATGTTTACATGAGGTTTTTAAGGAACACATACCAGAATATGCTATGTAATCACATTTATTCAATTCAAGAATAATATTAGACAGAGTAGCAAAGTTTTTAATTAGTTTTTTAAAAGTGACTCTCTAGTAAAGAAAACACATATCAATATCTCTAAAAGTTGCTTTTATCAATATAAATCCTAACATCAGTGACATTTAAAGGTAAATGTAACAACTAGTACTAAAATCATAACTATTACTAATGTACTGTTTTAAAACAATTTAAAGTCTCAAACAAACACAGTGCTTTTGTGTTTAAAACTATGATCATTACATACTACAATCATGTCTTCATAAAATGTAAAAATTGGACAAAAAACATACTAGAGAAAGGCTCCAAAATAAATCCTAAAGTTTCAACCTCTCAAAAAATGAAAATTTTGCCAGGCCTGGTGGCACATGTCTGTAATCCCATCACTTGGGAGTCTGAGGCAGGAGGATCAATGAGAGTTTGAGAGCAGCCTGGGCTACAAAAGTGAGCTCAAGGCCAGCCTGAACCGCATGGCAAGACAGGAAGCTGAGAGAGGTGGGGCCAGGTTTCCTCTTCACAGGGATTGCTATCATCAGACTCCATGAGATTCCATGCAAAGAATAGTCTCTCAGGGGCAGCATGGCCCTGTGACCTAATTCCATTAAGGAGGCCCCACCTACACTACCACACCATTTCACTGTGCACTGGTACACAAACCCTTAGGCGATACAATCAAGCTATCATCAGAGTACAGCACACATTTTACAAAAGGACAAGAAAGATTACTTAAAATATCAGAATGTTTATAGATTTAGATTATCTGATGTCAGATAATTCTTCGGGGTTATCGAGCAATTTTATTTTATATAAAATAATTCTCCCCAAATTTCAAAAAGTATAGTTTGCTCTTATCTTTTCTTCCTCTTAATTCTAAGATCTCTCCAATACTTAAAAAAGTCCATGACAATTGTAAGTCGCTCTTTGTTCTATACCACTAAGTTCACAATGAACATTATCTAACACTCAAAAAGCAAATCCAGAAGATTGGAAGCATTATTGTCTTCATTTTATAGCTTAGAATAAAAAGTACATTCCCCCATCCCAGGATACCAGACCTGGGATGGAAAGCCAGGATTTTTATCTTCCAAGCTGCTCTTCTGTCCATTTCTTTCTTGAAATACACCAGTAACTAATATTTATAGGCTCCTTGTTAGCTTCCCAGGGTCTTTTAAATTCTTTACTTTTTCCTCATCTTTTTGGATTTATTTGAATTTTTCAACATGTTGTACTTGGATTTCTTAACTCACTTCAGAAATTCTTAATTGGAAACTAGCAAGCTTTCAATAACTTCAAAATCACTTTTATAATTATGACACACAAACTCACATTTTTCATCCAGAGTTCTCTCCTGATGACAAGATCAATATTTTCTGCTTTGTTTGTAAAGTTTTCGAGGATATACTATCAGCATCTCAGATTCACATTCCTGAGTTTATATCATCTCCCTTAAAAAGCCTTCTGACATCTGTCATAGGCTTAGTATGTAACATGGTCACCCTTTAGCTCTACGCTGTTCCTTTTCACACTTGACACTCATTCCATAAAATTTATGGGTATGTGTGTACTATTATTCAGTATGATCAGTAAATATATATCTCCTTTCATGGATAAACTGGTTGTTTATGAGGGAAGATAAAATATCAATAAACTTTTGTAATATAAAATGGTGCTATAAAAGAAGTGCACGTGAAATGTATAGCAAGACTGAGCCAGTATTTGAAAAGTTAACAAATTTCTTCAGGATAGAAATACCACAGGAGTTATCCACAAATTATGTTAACCAGTCCGTAGAATTTTAATCCATTATTATCATTCATTTTGGAGAGCTTTTCTATTATCTTCATCATAGTATGAATTACTCGAAAAAAGGACTGTATCTTATTTGCCTGAATCAAATAGTAAGATATCTGTTGCTGAACAGATGAATAGAATGTTTATTTTGAAAATACTGTTTCTATTCAGCAATTTTAAAATATATCACATCAAATAATAAATGTAACTTTTGAGAAATATGTTCAATGAATTTCTTTGCTAAGAAAACTTAAAGGAACAATTTTGATTAATGACAGCATTATTTTTCTAATTTTAAAGTTCTGTGACTTTTGCTTTGATCTTTGATTTTGTAGCCATCAGATTATCCATGACTAAGATGTAATTAACCCCGTTTATTATGGAACAATTGTTAAAAATGTTCATAAAAAATAGTTTCCTTAGTGAACAAATTGTTAGCATAATTAGTTCTGACTACTAAGTTTCAAGCTCATAAAAATGTTTCCAGGCTTTCATTTTGAACTGCAGTAAGATATGCTGAGATTTCTTGACTATGTTCTTATAAAAGGGCAGCACCTCATCTCTGCCAACTTACAGATCTGTCATTGCTAAATTTTCCTTTAACAGTCTATGACAACTAAATAAATTAACAATCTGTGACAGCTTCAGAAAGGACATGTATCTTATCTACACAGCTTGACTTTCCACAATGGGTTATTGCTTGCTTTTAAATACTGTGAATAAATCTATTAAGGACATTCACAGTCCAGTCTTCACATAGACATGTTTCCTGGGTAAAAAACTGAGAAATGCAATTGGTGGGTCAAATAGTAGAATGATGGAAGAAAGTTCATTCTTTTCCAAAGGGGCTATATAATTTTGTATTGTTAACACAAGAAATGGCAGTTCTTATCACTCAGCAGGGCACATTAGCGCATGCCTGTCTAGTAAGTAAAACAACTAATTCCTAGAGCAATCTAACAGGACTAGTGTTACTTTTTGTCTCATCAGAAAGATCAGGAGGAGCCTGAGGTGCTTAGAAATGAAAAACTCATCCAATTTCTAGCAAATAGTAAGTTTTAAGCCAGATATCTTCAAATCCCTTGTACAATCCATAGTCAACCACAGTTAACCATACTAATAGTAATATACTATTTTTATCTTATTAAATCAATAAAGATTGCAATCCAGGAACCTAGGAGGCTGCCCCAGAAGGATCACCATGAGTTTGAGGCCAGACAGGAATAAATATTGAGCTCAAGTCCAGGATGAGCTACAAAGTGGGACCATCTCAACAACAGCAGCAACAAAAACAACAAAAACCTACTCTCCACACCACTGTCCATGCTTGATATTGGTGTTCTTCCTTTATTATTAGCTAATCTATTCATACTCCACTAAGATATTTATTCCTATTTCCTGATGACTTATAATGCTGAACATCGTTAGAAATATTCATGTCATTTGAATATTTTTTGGGCAATATGTACCCTCAAGCTTTTGACCATACTTTACTTGATTGTTTCCTGATTGAGCTAAATAGATTTTTCTTGCAAATTTTGAATGGATACAGATACTTGCATTGCAGATATTTTCTCAGTTTGGCCAGAATTGGTTATCATTTCTCTAAAGTTGTCTTCTTTCTAATGATTGAACTCATAATCTGGATAATTATAACTTGGATAATTTGAAATAATCAATTGTAAATAATTCATGATATGATTCTTTTCCTATCAAAATAATTTTATTACTCAAAGTCACAAAGATTTTTCATTTGTTTCTCCTAGAGTTTTGTATTAATTTTAGCTCTTACAATTGTTTACCTGAAAATTTTCTTAGAATTAGTATAAAATGTCAGATACATATTTAATATATACCTATATGTCTTAGGCAGCTTATTTGGAAAACTTACTTTCTGCTTTTAATTACCATGACACATGATCAAAAACTAGTTGTTCAATTATATCATTTATCTATGGGCTTATTTCAACAATCTATTATGTTCCATTGATCTGTAGGTGGAATTTTTGTCAACATCTTTGTATTATAGTTTTTCAGCATGTCTTGAAGTTAGGTAATATATGTTCATCACATTCATGCTTTTTAAAAAAACAAAAGTTGCTTTAGCTAATAAAAGCCTTTAGACATCCATTTAAAAAAAATCACCTTCTATTACTAGAGAAATGTGTTGGTGTTTTGATAAAATTATATTGAATCTAAGAATTACATGGAAAACATTGCTACCTTATGTTTAATCTCACTGTCCACAAGCAGTATCCCTTTATGTATTTTGGCCTGCTCTCATATCTCTTAGCAGTGCTTTGCAATTCCCCTCATATTTGTTCATCTAGTTTCTGGTCATCTCTCTCTTTTTCTCCTAGATTCCTCACAGAAGAGAAAACATGCAGTATTTAACACTCTTCTCAGATTTATTTCACTTAACATGATGGTAGATGTATTTTTTAAGTCCCTGAATATTTAATGTTTTCTGGCATTGCTGTAAAGGGTGTATTTGTTTGTTTGTTATTTGTTTGTTTATTAGAGAAGGATCTAAAGGGTGTTCAAGGTCTCACTAGATAGACTGAACTCTTAGTGATTCTCTGGTTTTCAGCCTTCCAAGAACTGTGATTATAAGCTCACGCCACCATGAGCAGTCTCAAATTGCTGTCTCAGTGCACCACAGGGGCAGGACTGGCACAGCAGGCCCGGAGATCAAACACCTGACCCCTGGGCCTGCTTGCAGGCACTTTAAACTGCTGAGCTATTTCCTGGACCCTGTAAAGAGTGTATTTAAAATTTTATGTCAGTTGATAAAATTTTAAATATTGGTTTTGCTTGTCAGAATATTACTAAATTGATTAATCGTAATTTTTTAAATTAATTGATTTATTGGTGCTGGGACTTGAACTTATTTTTTAACTGATGTGTTTGCCTTTCCTTCATGTGTGTTCACTCAGCTCAACTGAAAGAAAGGCACTGTTCATTTTCTCTTTCTAACCTGTACCACAGATTAGAATATACTCAGACCTGTAAAATTATCCTTAAGATGAAAGCCATTTACTTTTAGCTTTTAAAAAAGACATTTTCTTTTTGTGATAATAATATTGTGTAAAGGGGCTGGGGAGGTAGCTCTGTGGCACAAGTGCCTGCCTGGCAAGTGCAAGGTCATGAGTTCAAGTTCCAGTCCCGCTAAAAAGAAACAAACAAAATAATAATAATAATGATAATGATAATAATAATAATAATAATAATAATATTGTCCAATATTTTAATTGAGGAGAAAAATTCAAGACGTAACTATAGTCCAGCCAGTGGATTAAAGTGCCCACGGGCCATGGGTTTGATACTCTACCTTCCAAGCTGTCCCTGCAACCAGGGCATGCTGAGATGGCAACTGAGATTGAGCATGGTGGTGCACACCTATAATCCCAGCACTTGGGAGGCTGAAAACAGCAGAATCACTAAGTCGGATCTACATAGTGAGTCCCTGTACACCTTGTACACCATGTCCTAAATTCATTAAAAATAAACAAATGAAACAAAAGCAATAGGAGAACAAATGAATTACTGAATTCAATTTCTCAGTGAATGTTTTGAGAAAATCTGCAATGTAAAAAAATAACAGTGGAATTTATATCACTTTTAAAATTAAATTATAAACAGTTTCAAAATGAAAATAAATAGATCAGGAAAAATACGTTTTGTTATACTCCAGATAAGGAAAATTTTTCAAATAATACACAATGAAGAGGAGTATAAAGAAAGCAATGAGATTTTAAAAGAAAAATAAAGTTTTTCCTGTATGGTCAAAAAGTAACTTGAAAGCACAAAAATACAATGCACAAAATTTGTTAAAATGGAACATAAAATATTTTAGTTACTTGTAGCTTAAAGGGCAAATAAACCATGAACAACAATACTAAAGGTGCATAGGAAACCAAAAAATAATGTTAACAGAAGATGATCAGAGGAAAAGAATTTAATCTTCATTTATCTATGTATTTTGCACAGGGTCTTACTACCCAGCTTGGACTCATAGTTATCCTCTCATTTTTAGCTTCCCCAGCACTGGGGTTATAGGCATGTGCCACCATGCCCAGTTTTGGTGGCTGGCATGGCATGCAGTATTGGGATCCAATCTGTGTCACTGAGCTTGCTAGGCAGACACTTAAACAGCCAAGCCATCTCCCTAGCCCCAAGAAAAATTATAAACCTCCTAAAAATATAGGAGGAAGTTTGGTTCCTTTATTAACTAAATGTGCTTCCTAATAAGCAGTTAATGTGCTCAGAGTCCCTAATCATATCTAGTGATGATTTGGGGCACTTTCTAGTAAAATAACTAATTACTCAAGTAACCTAACAGGACTGGTGTTACTTTTAATCTCATCAGAAAGATCAGGAGACTGAGGTGCTTCGAAGTGAAAAACTCATCCAATTTCTCACAAATAGTAAGTTTTAAGCCAGATATCCTCAAATCCCTTGTTTAATCCATAGTCAACCACAGTTAACCATACTAATAGTAATATACTATTTTTATCTCATTAAATCAGTAAAGATTGTTTGAAGTATTGGTGTTGCAAAGGTAGATATGAAAGACATACATTTTCTTTCAATATTGGTGGGAATGTACACTGAAATTTCATTTTGAAGTTATCTTGCAATTTGGAATCAAGTGTCTTAAAAATGACTTATATACTGACTTTGGGACTTCTATCTGGGAATCCATATTAAACCAATAGACCTAAGAACAGATTTACTTTGAATTACAATCATCTCAGTATTTTCTTCTTAGCCATTAAAAGGAATAAACTATTCATAGATGAAGCAACATGAATAATTTTCAAATGTGTTAAGTGAATTCACCTAGATTCAAAAGGTAACAATGCTGTACAATTCAATTTATGTTATGTTTTTAGAAAAGGAAAAACTATAGAAATGTAAGATAAACAATATCTACTAGTGAACAGTGATGATTCATGGTGGTGGTTACATTGCTTGATGAATTTCTCAGAACTGTAGAAAAATAAAATATAGATTTTATAGAATATAGCATAAAAAGTAGCTAATTAACCCACAGGAAAATTACTAAATTAATATACACTGAATTATTAACTATTCTAAAATAGTTATTACTTTGTAATCCCTTTTACATTTTTTACATTCAGCGACTCCGTCGGGCTAATTTGAGTTATCTGTTAGCACAATGATAGCACTGAAGCCCACACTCACTCCTGGATTTATTTACATTTAAAGCAAACATACTTGAAAACACAGGCAAGAAAGAGTCAAGTTTCTTTTTTCTCTTTGTAGGGTTTGAGATTCTGAAATATTAACTAAATAATTTATGAAATAATTTTTCAAGTTTAAAATTGATCTTCAGAAGAAAATTCTAGCCCACACAAGCATGCTATTAGGTGAATTTTCGGGACATTCCTGCTTTCCTCAGTAAATCATACTTGAACTGACAAGTGATCAGCTTCTTTGACACTGCATATTTCTGGATTAACATCCTCCCGCTTGCAAATGTACAACAGAGAAATTCTGCTTCACTAAAGGACTAATTCTTAACTTCAGGCATTTGACAGTGACCTCAGTCTCAACCTCCTAGCATATTATATTTTCTAGTGAAATAGAGGAACAAGCTAACTATTGATTTCTCTTGCTGTACTCTGCATCAACCTTAATTCAGCCCCAACCATGAGAATGCTAGCTACTAAAGTGATGTTATTTTCATTTTTACAAAATATCCTCTCACTAGTAGCCCTTCATTGTTATAGATTTTCTATTCATTAAAAGATAAAATAAGAGGGTTGGGAGATAGCTTGATAGTCTAAGGGCCTGTCTGGTAAATGTAAGGTCCAGGTTCAGTCCCCAGTACTGCGTGCCCTACCAGGCCCTGACTACTGAAACCGAGCTTGGTGGCACACACCGGCAAGCCTGGCACTGGGGAGGCTATGATAGGGGGTTCATTATGAGTCTGAGCTGCATAGTAATATCCTGTGCCAAATACATGATTAATAAAACACGCTTTAAAAGTTTTTAAAGTTTAAAAATAAGAAAGAAATAAGACATGTAACCTGATTCCATACCTTTTTAGTGCTTTGATTTTATATTGTATTGATATTTAGGAAACATAGAGGAGATAGCTCAGTAGAATAAGTGCTTGCCTAGCAAGCGAGGCCCTGAATTCAATCCCCAGTCTCCCCCGGCAAATAAAGTGTGATTGTGGGTAGTACAATATATAGCAATATCTGAGGATTCCTATGTAAATTCTATTGAAGTGGAAATGTAATGTGAATATGAAAACAGCATAGTGCTCTCTCTCTCAACACTAGCAGAAGTCTCCTCCACAGCTCCTTGCTAAATTACTGCCTTCTCACCAAGGTCTTCCTTGGTTGCCCTATATGAAAACTGGGCCTACTTCTCTACACACGTTTTTCTTATCTTCTTGTCCTGGCATTTTCTTTTAGGAATCCCCATCATTTACCATATTATCTATTGAATTAATTTACTTTTTTAATTGTCAAATACTAGGAAAATTCATGAAAACTAAATTTTTTTTCAATGCTTTTTGTCACTGGTGTATTTTCAGTTAAAAAAAAAAATTTCTTGAACATAATAGTCATTAAATCAACACCAGCCTAATAAATCAATCAGTAATGCCCATCTGCCCACTTGATTCTCCAGACTGACAGTAATCACCAAATTGGTCCTTAAGTTACCAAACATGAGTTGAATATTATACGCTATTAGACTTCTGAATGCTCTTTGTACTTGTGTCTGAGTTCTCTAGACCCTTGGAGTTACTCGACATGTTTTGAATCAGCTTCTTCTCTTTCTCCACTCCATTCCCACTGCGAGCAGATGGTATCAAATAACTATTAGGTAACAAGTGAAATCATATAATTAGAATGCATATTCCGAGACTTGGGGATATTCACAAAATTATAAAATAACAGTGAGATATATTTCAAAACGTGAGAATCAGAGCAAATATCTGCATTTATTCTCCAATTTTCTACTATAAAATGAAAATTTTTCAGAGATGAGTGAACAGTTAGAAAAGCATCCAAGGGCTGTAAGCCATAAGCACTATGGAAAAGGCCATGGCCAAGATTTTCATGAGAATAATACTGACTTTTCCAAGCTAAAAGGAATGCATAATCTAGGTATGGATTTGATGTACTAATTCTAAAATAAAAATAATTGCTTCATAAATGGAAATCTGCAGAATAAAATGAAAGTTTAAAACACAAAGTACTATCACACTGCAAGACAGGTTATCTCTCACTGTTACAAGTATTAAATTATTCTCATAAAATACATTTGCCTTTCAAAATGTTTTTTGGACACAACTTTTGAAATAATATATATATATATATATATATATATATATATATATAAATATCTAGACTTTGAGTTTTAGTTTAAATATATTAATTTTCTTCTCAAAACTAAATGAGCAAAAAAAAAAAAAAATCACTCAGTCTTAGACTATAATCTTATACCAGCAAACAGAAAGCACTACCAGTCAAGTCTAAGCATTATAACAGGTGAAGTGTAACTTGTATGTTATTTCAGGTTCATTAATAGAAAACAATATAGTATTATTACAAGAAAGATTAATGTGTCACTTCCTGAGAAATATTTAAGTCCATGGAGAAAAGAATATATGGCTGGGAGAAAAATTTTGTATTAGAAAAAACCTAAGCAAGGGCTAGCCAAATACTTCAGCGAATTAAAGCGCCTGTTTAGGGAGATGCAGTGGCCAAGGTTTGATCCCAGCTGTGCCAGTTCTGCCTCTGGGGAGTGCTGAGATGGCAACTGAGACTGGGCGTGGCAGCACACACCTGTAATCGCAGCTCCTGGGAGGCTGAATACAGGTGGATCACTAGGAGTCCGACCTACATAGTGAGACCCTAAAAATCCTGTAGACCCTGAACTAAAACAAACAAACAAAAAATTAAGGAAATATTTACACCAATATTAAAAGGTGACCATATGACCAATCAACATACTGCCTGTCAAGTTTAAGCAATAGCACAAGTGAAGACTAGTGGCTTCTCATAGTCTCAGAGTTCACCTTTGTGATGATACAGTTCTACATAACCACAGCTTTTCCCTGTGATACATTTTCTAGTTATAGTACTCAAACGTGTACAGTAACTATGTATTGTGATAAAGGAAGAATGAATTGAGAAAAAAACCCAGGAGAAAGGTGAGCTAATTTCAATGCAAAGAGAATGGCAACAAGGGCAAGGTAAAGATAGACCATCAGTTAAAGATTGAGGAAAAAAAATAAATAAAGGCAGGCAAAGCAACAAGTGTAAACCCTCGGGAAGTAAGAAAACTCCAGAGACAGATAAAACTACTACAGTAAACAAAGAGAAAAGTGTACTTGCTGCTCTTGAAAACATAAACAGGAAGAGCCTGTGGTGGATGATTCAGTTTTCACTCATTGCTGAGACAAGTTAAACAACATCCAAAGTTAAAGGGGGAAAGGTTTATTTAGCTCATGGTTTGTAGAGCTTTCAGCTTATCTGCTGGCTCCAAGGCAGAGGGGCACAAGGCACAGGGCAACTGTTTTATGGTTGTGGGAAATAGTAAAAGCAACAAACAGGGTGCAAAGAATGGGAAAAAAATCCAGCAGAGCAAAGGTCAAGTCCTGTTGTCCCACATACAGCACACAGGGCAATCTATGGCAAGATGGGAGCTTCATCTCAGGCTTGAGAGCGTCCACCGCTATGGTACTTCTGCTGGTTTTAGCTCCCATGCCTTGTTTCATGGGCAGGCTCTCCTCCCTCCTTCCAGTTTTCTCCAGGAGACACACACTCCTGGCTTCTCCAGACTCCTGGGTCTCCACTGCATTTTTAGCTTAATACTCCTAGCCTCACATGCTGCTGTTTCTCAGGACCACACTGTCTGGCCTCCCAGGCCTTCTTTGCAAATCTATGTGGAAGCCTCTCTGACCTCATAAAGCTTGCATTCTGCACACATGTGCTAAAACCAGCACATGGAGGATGTCAAGTTCTGTTGTCAGCTACAGTTGAACCCAGGCTTTCTTTTTTCTTGGCTGCAGGAGTCCAGTGGCTATAAAACAAATCCTAAGGAGCAATGTACAGAAGCCACCACCTTTCTGGAAAATGGTACTCTGGGGTTCTCATAAAAATAAAGTTGTTCTGTTTTGAAATTCTGAAGCAGCAATGAGTGGAGTTATGCTTCTGCTGGTTCTTGTAGTATGATTAGGCCATTTCCACTTTCCTGTTCCTTCTTGGTATTCAAGATCTTCCCAGCTCTATCCTTGCAGTCCAAAGCCTTATTAGGGCTTATTTTCTGGCCAAACTCAAAACATTTTAAATTATTTGTTGAGTTCTTTGCTTTTGATTATCAAGATAAACCTGGTCCAAAGTCTCCAATAATAGCCATGTCACTGCCTCAACATTAAAATGCCTTCAAATTTCTTCTGCCGACTTATTAGTCTACCACATTTAATGTTAGTCTCAAGTAAAGTTTCTGAACACAAACAAAATGCAGAAAAACTCTCTGTGAACAAGGCTAAAACCACCAGAAGTAAAACAGGGACAGAGCCCCTCAAGCTCTTTGGAATTCACATCTTACCATAAATTGCCTCGTATGCTACACATAGGACTATGGTGTTCGCTGCCTGGACTCCAGCAGACAATACAGTGATTTTTCCCAGTGGAAGTATCCAGTGCTTGGTCTTTACTGGCAGCATATCATATTAACCTTGTGCTCTTCTATGTTCTGACCAGAGACTCCCACTTAGAACATCCTAAGATATTCCATCTCAATTTATCAACCAGTATCTCTGAACATTTTCAGACTCTTCCCAGGAGCCATTCCCAAAGGCTCCTGAACCACAAGGACAAGTATAGTCAGTGCAATGACCCTAGTTCTCTGATACCAAATTCTGTCTTAGTTTTCCCTCACTGAGACAAAACACTCAACACACAGAGTTAAAAGGGAAAAGGTTCATTTTTCTCACAGTTTATAGAGGTTCCCATCTATAATTCTTCCCTTTGCTCCAAAGTGGCATGGCACAAGGCACATGGCACATGGCACATGGCATGTGTGGCAACACATCATAGAATCATAAGACAGCAAAAGCAACAAGTGAAAGAGTTAAGATTCTTCCTGTAACGTACAGTGCATGCAAGCTATCTGCCCTGGAATATAGCATTCATATCTTTTCTCTTAGCCAGAACTATGACAAATAAATCTAGAGGCTGATTTACTAATCCTACCTGCTAGATGCCAGCGCCACATATTCTAGATAGAGCACCTCTGAGAAGCCCTGTGACTGCAAAAGAATTGGGGGTAAATTTATACACAAACCACAACAGAGGATTTTATGGATGGAAGTAAAAGCCAGAGTTTTTTTCCAAGGATAATAGAATTCGAATATTTTAGTACCATGAAATCATCAGAGATAAGGAGGAATGCAAGTAAGATTCTTAATGAAAAAAGTAGTACATTCTTTTTCATTTTTTACACGTATGTCTGTGCAACTTTTAAAAGTAAAAATAAAGAGATATTAAGCAAACTCAAAAGTATTTGTAAGCCCTCTTTAGCTCCATTGGCTTGTTGAACTTGGCACTAGTGCTGTAGTTTATTACATCGTAACTTAGTAGTATAATTCTTGAACTAGGAATTCACATAAACATAAGGTTTAAGTCATTCATTTTTATTATTTTTAATTCATACATAATGCTCTGAATTTATCTAAGCAATATTAAAAGAGACTAACAATACAAGGCAGGTTTTACTTAAAGATAGCAATCGAACTATGTGCTGAACTTTTCATTTCCTTTTATTTTCTCTAGGAAACAAATGATAAAGATTTATAACTCTTCTATTGAAGTATCAGATAGGAGCAGATAAACAACGAAATGAAAATTTCTTGCTCTTTTAAAAGAAAGTTCTAAACAGACTTTGTTGTATGTACTAAATGACGTTAGTTTCAAGTAAATTTATGCAGCAAAGCACACGTTTATACTTTAATCATACCTGAAACAGAGAAAAACAATCCTTTGTGCATTATACGAACTGAAGTCACAGTGATAAAAATGATAACTTATTTGAACACATTACTAGAACAATGTTCATATTAGTATTGCTAGATTTTCCAATGCTCATTTTTATGATGCTATTACATGGTTGACATACGCACAAGCTTATCTAAAATTCTAATTGTCATAAGCTGGGATTACAACATATGCTGTGTGGAAAAGTTAACTCAAGATTCATAAATACCATTTGGTGGTGTCTTTTTTATATTTTATATAGATTTAAAAGCCAAACTATACTCACTCTTGAAAACTGGGAAGTTCAGAACTACATACAAGAGAAAATATAACTCATTTGTAGTCCTACATGAAAGGGGCCATCCATTGCTAAATTTTTCTGGTTTTGTAATTCTATACTATATGTAAATAAATAAATAAATAAATAGAAAAGAAAGGGACCATCATAAGTAAGGTAGTGAATTTGATGGTTCTTTTATTGAATGACACATATATATGTATGTATTTTTTTGCCCCATTGAAATCTTGATGCTTATACTATTACATGGAATGCTCACTCGGTTTAGGTTATGAAATATGATATTGTAACTTCTCCCAAATCATTATATCTCATGTGTTTATCATCATCCAATGTGAACTTTTACATATTTAACCGTTTGTGATCTAAGACGTATAAAATATTTCCTACTTCTCTATTATAAATATCACAATGCATATTTTTTGTATATTAATAGTGGGGGATATTATCATAATTTTATTAGGATAAATGTCAAGAAAATTACAGATTCGTGGAACATAAACATTTGACAGGGAGCAGATGCAGCTCAGGAGCTGGAGGAAACCCCAGTGTGTGCTGCAGCCGGGCAGAGAAGAGTGCCAAATTCATGCAATGCAGGCAGGCTCAGGGAGTTCAGTTTCCTTGAGTAATTCCAAAATTATGATATGTTAAAAATCGACTCCAACTGTAGTTTAATGTTACATTTATCAAGTTACAAATGAAAGCGAGTGACCTAAGCTTTTGTTATCATTCCATATATTTTGATTTCATTCCACATATTATCTATATCCTTTAAGTATTTTTGCAATGGAGTTTAAATAACTATGTTCTCTTTTTATAGGTTATATAATGCTACAATTATCTTCTCATTCAATAGTTTTCACTTTTATTAATGATATTTAATAAGTTTATATATTTTAATCAAATGAAGGAATTTTTTCAAAATTTATCTTATATTTCTCAATAAATTTTACATAAATAATTTAATTTGCATTTTTCCCCTTTTATATTCACTTTCCATGATACAGTGAAAAATCTTTTTGTAACAGCTAAAGAACTTCCCTTTCTTAAAAAATCATGTATTTATTTATTTGATACAGGGTCTAACTACACAGCTCAGACATGTAGTGATCCTCCTGTCTCAGCCTCACCAGCTCTGGAATTATAGGTGTGTGTCACCACACCTGGTTCCAATGGCACCTACAGAGCCAGCATGGCCTGCAGTACTTGGGACCAAATCTGGGTCCTTATGCTTGCCAAGCAGCTGCTTAGACCTCCAAACTATTTCCCTTCCCTGGAAAACTTCTTCGAGACCAATTAAGAATAACCACTTAATTCTTATTTTTTATTATGATTTACTTACATGGTCTTAACATATGTGGATATTTTATTATCAAATACATTCCACTGATACATTTATTGAATTTTGTAATAATATGCTACTACTTTATTAAATCTATTATAGAGGTACAAAGTGCTTTTTCAAAAACATAAACTATAACTTTCATATATATGTATATATATATATATGAGATAATAAACACTATTTTCTTAAACAATGATTAAATTTCTATTTTTATCCATTTATTATTTGATGAAATGTTTATCAGATGTCATCATATGGCAAGCATTGAAAATAGATAAATTACTTAAAGAGAAAACATCACTGAGGTCTACAGAAATAGAGAAATCACTAATATGTGCCCTTAATTTAGAAAATATATGACTTTTGCAAATTTAAAGACTATTTTTTGGCTACCTGAATATTTAGTCATAGTCATTTTACTTCACAGCAATCATAGCTATTCAGCCTTGGCTAGATTGTCTTTCCTCTCAAAAACCCTTTCTTACTTGAAAGATTTTTGGCATAGCTATCTGTTTTAGAAGAATAAAAATACTCAAATTACTATAATTGTAAGGTTGAATGAAAAGGAAACATTGTATAGAAATAAAAGAGCTTAGATAAAGCTCACCAACTTAGCCAGAGAGCTAACTGCATATTAGCATGAAAATAAATCTGTTTTATCTTGTCGGAAACAGATGCAGTGAAGCAATAAGAATACAATAAAATATTTTTATTTATAAGAGAAACATATCACTAACAATGAGAAAATATTTTGGCCTCAATATATATAAAATATGGTATATAAATAACATTTAAGATTCTTCCATTTTAAAACATGCAAAACATTGCCTTGGTAAGGAAAATATGCCTCTGAAAAGCCAGTGGAATGAGTGAGTTTCTGAGAAAGAGGTGAGAGGTGGCTCTGAATTAGAGACTCTTGCCAAGACATTCACATCCCCCTACCAAAGGACAACAGATGGCAGCAGTAACAATGAAAACTTGCATCATATCCTGTCTGGCACACTTTCCAAGTGGCCATTTATATTTTTTAGCACAAACGGCCAAATGCTGTCTCCTTATATTATTTGCACGGGCATAGAGAAAAAGAAAGAAAATGCAAGAGTAATGTTTAAATCACATAAATGGAGCAAAAGGCCTGGGAAGCGGTTGGAGCTAATGACAGGACAGCCTGGGTGGTTTCCTGACACCTCACAGGTAGTGTGCTCACTGTTCATGCCTTCTGGGTCCAACCTGTGTCTAGGTCTGGTGTACTTAACCCTGCAGGATGTTGCCTGATTTCTCAACATGCTGATCTCTGTTTCTGAGCCCCATGTTATTTTCACTTAATGTGTGCTCTTTCCAGAAGCAGACATCAGTCTGTAGACGGTGGTGGTGAACAGGACCATTTCTAACTGGCACCAGGCAAATCCAATCCGGGGCACACACTGACAGAAAGGGTCAGCAAGAAGCAAAAGCAAGTAAGAGAGAAGCAAGCGAGTTCTGGATGGATGGGAGGTAGGAGTTGTATAGGACGCTTATAAGTTTATAGATTCCATAGCTTCTGTTAAAAGTCTCATCATTTAAACAGAAAAGATATGATACCCAGTAACATAGACTGACTTTGACAAATGGGACAGCCCTTCTCAAAGAAAGAGCTTTTATGTCACAGGAGCAGAAATCGATTTCCAGGGATTTGGTGAGGGCAAACAGAAAAGCTTGACAGAAAGAAAGATGCAGAGACTTAAGGAAAAGCAATTCCCTTTGGACAGAATGTGACATAAGTTATGATGTTACTCTTTACTTTTCTCTAAAGATAAAAATAAGGTTTTTATCTTAGAAGCATAGGGAAATGCAGGAAATCTGTTGAAACAGCTTCTATGGGGTGTGACTCAGGATCGTGAAGACTGAGCCTTTCTCTCTTGAATGTAATACTATTCTGTCCTTACTTCAGGCCTAGGATATATTGAGTACTTTTTCTCCGACCAATGGGAGACAAATGTTTGCTCAGAAAATGAATTCCATCAATAGTGTTTATATAGCATTGGGAGATAGTTCAGCTGGCCCTAAGGTCCTGAGTTCAATTCCAGGTACTGCAAAAAAATAAATAAATCAGTCCAAAAACTGTCACATGGGTTAAAGCCACAAAGCTTTTCAGTCTGTGTATACATGGATGATTTATAAAATTATACAAGCACCTGACCCAGACAAAAACTAATATTTAACACTGTACATAATTTAATGAATATATTCTGTCATTCTGTCTATGTACATATATGCATATTCCTCAAATTCTTACCTATCTCCACTAGAGCATCTCTTCTAGAAAAATCTTTCATTCAACTTTTTTGAATGACAATATTTCATATTCTGTGAGTATCTAATTCAAATCTTATACTTCTCGCATCCTCAATTTGTGCTCACTTATTTTACTTCTCATTAGGATATGATCAACTTGCAAGTAATTATGGAATGATTTTTGAATAATTTCAAATGTTTAAGTATACATCAATTAAAAATTGACTCATAAGAAAAAAAAAATTTGGAGGGCCAAACAATTCTAATGCCCAGATGGCTAAACAATTCTGATCTAATGCCTTTCCCAAAAAAAGCTCTTTAAAAAGCTGTGACAATTTGATAGCTTTTTCTATTTCATATTAACATGCAAAAGAAGGGGTACAATTTAAATAAAATTCAAATGACACAGCAGATGAACATTTCATATTTGAAAGTCAAAAACGGTCTACTGAACTTCCTTAAGCAATACTGCCTACACAGATAACTGCATCAAATCCCACTAAAACATACTCTAATGTTTTCAAGTGGACAGCTTATTTGAGGAGCCAACATCTGAAACTGCAGTCATTGCTTAACTCATTCTTTAAAAACAAAGTGAAAATCAAGGCAAAACAAACAAACAAACAAACAAACAAAAACCCTCCACAGATATCTGTACTTTCCTTGCCTTGGGACATAATGGTGGAATGAAATAGCAGAGCTACTTCCACTCTGTTTGTTGTGTTTGCATTTATTGATTGACTTTTGTTCTCCCTCTTTCTCACTCTTTGCTCAATAGTTGAGTTTGAATCAATTCAGGAAATTCACAGAAGTCATTTTCAGCAGTCATTATCTTGCAATACTTAGAACGTCTTCACGTACACCTACATAATCTTGAGTCTCTCTGTTACAAAGGTCTCATGCATTGTGCTGTTGTAGTACACTGACAAAGTAAAATATTGCCTGACACAACAATTGTGTCACTAGGATAACATATGTTCAAATAACTTCAGTGAAAAAGGCATTATGTTAAATGTTATTTACTTCAAATTTAAAATCTGGCAACTTAAATTATGTTTCTTCTGTCTTTAGTGTTTGTCACATTCTTTAGTTTTCATTTTTAGAATAATGATGAAAGTGCCCATCTCTATGTTTACATAAAATATTGTAATTATGACCTCAAGGGGTTAAATGCTTTAGCATGTTCATGTTGATATAACAGTGTTAATATCCTCCATGTTTCATATTGCAATCACCTCAATAATTGCATATAATTTATAAACTCACTTTATAGTTTGGTTAACGATTTCTTTCTGATTAAAATGTGTCATTGTTACATATCACATGTATCAAGTAACTCAATAAGTCACAATGTGCACATGAGGGCAAACCTCACACAAATAGTTCCCAGGTTGCTTTTAGTTTCAGGAAGGAGACATCCTAGCTTTCTGCTAAAAGGAAGATTTTGCCTCTCTCAAATTGCTGCAACAATTTTTTCTTCATGAAGTGATAGTTTAGTCCTCCATCATTTTTCAAAGATGATAATTTAGAAATTATTCAGAACAAAGAAAAGTGGAATGAAAATAGCAATTTTTTTAAATGTCTCGTAACACTGCTTTGGGATCAACATATCTCTTTATTGTAAAATTGAACATGACTTACGCGAAGAAACAGAGTTTACTAACAACAAAAACTCTGTACATTGAATTTCTACTTTTCTAAGGCAGAAAGTCTTTTGTGACTTTCTGCTTAATACACAGCTGGGTTTTGCTTTTTTTTTTTTAAATCCTTGGGCTTCTTTTGTTTTGTTCCACTGAAGCAGAGACCTTATGACCTCTAGTCAGTCCCCTTTCCATTGGGTAAGACAATCATATACCATGTATTTCAATTCCAGCAAATACGCCTGGGTTTCCTGTACTATTTTGGTTGCAACTTCATATATCTCACCAAATTTCAGAGGACTTTTGATTTTCTAACCAAAACTTAACATGGCCCCTCTGTTCCTCTACTCCATAATTTATAGAGTATTTACTGAGGATCATTTATATTTCAGGCTCTGTACTAATTACTGTAAAATACAATGGTTAAATAACTATAACTGAGACCTTTAACTTTAATCCCTTTGAATTAAATAACAGAAAAGTAAACTTTGTATTCTTTATCAGTAAGGCACTGTCTTTCAGCTAATCGCTCATATCCCAAGAATTTTCTTGGTGTTTACTGGACCTATGCAGATCAACAAAACAAAGTGTAGCCATTCAGGATTTTATCAAATTAAAATTACTGAAGAAAACAGATATGGCTTGACAAACAATATTTGAAAGCCTGGTAAATACTATGCTCTGGGCTTTGTAACAGAAACAAATAAATGTCTGTCTCCTGATATGAAGTACCTTAGAACTTGGCTTATAGGTCAGCTGACTATGAAGTAAACAATTTAAAAAATAATGAACATTTCCTAATGACTTTTTATCTGCTGCTAGAAATAACCATAACAAGAGAGATCACTTATTTAAAGATCTATTATTTTAATGAACTACAAAAGACAGACAATGGGCTATGAGAAGACATATCTTTTGCACAATGGAAGAGCACCAAGACACTGGAAGGAGGGAAGGAAACAAAGGAGCAGGAGTGGGATGAAGAAATACCCAAGGTGCACTGTGGGCACACATTCACTCCCCAGGAAGAGTGTAAGCAGTGTGTATGACACATAGGTATTCATAAAGGTAAAAGCCAATAAAAACATCTATTCTTTTATATACTATGGTGCTCCATGAATATTAATTGGAAATTTCAAGTGGAAATAGCTTCGCTGGCCTCCCAGCCTTCTGTCAGACAGCACAGGCATCTACCATTTGTTATGACACTGAAAATAGCCCTTTACTGAAATAGCACTTTTCCAGATATTCAAGAAGTTCTACAAGAATCTAGGTCATTGGACATCTGTCTCTTAGTTCATCTTTTGCATTACTGAATAAAAGATGTAGAACTTTGCTTAATGAATAACAAATGAGCTCCATGGACAAAGAATATTAGGAAAATTAAATTATCATTTTTCTCTCTTTCCATTATCACAACTGTAATTTACAATAACTGCTAATTAAAGAATAAATTGAATATGATAATTATTCTACATATTCCTTGTAGGTTTTAGTATGGAAAGACAAAAGAAAAAGGAAATACATGAGAAATATAGCTGTTTACATATAAATTACATCTAGAGATTGATACTAATATATTATTTTTAGTAAACATTTATTTTAAATTATAATTTTTATCATGTCAACTTAATAATGGGTAATTATCATAAAATCAATTCCTGAACTTCTAATTTTCTTCAATTTAAATTCAACTCTATATGCTAATATCTATAATTTGGGTAACTTCACTGAGGACAGCAATGTGTAATCTAAAAACCACAGCTGACTATCTTTACCTATTCTTTTAAATGTATATTGTCTCTAATGTCTTATGTATTGTTTTTATGCTCTCTGTAAAATAAATTTAAAAAATAAAAAGTAAAAAGGACAAGGAAAAAATTAAGTTGTAGTGAAAGGAAGAGTTAGTGTTTAGTTGCTTGATCCATCTTGCATGCCTATATCTGATCATCTGAGCAACAAATTTGATGACAACAATACACAATATAGTGGCCATTGTTAATTTTCTGTTCATTTTGAAATTCATACCATTTTTATTGTTCTATGTTTCTTTGTTTTTGTCTTTGTTCTTGTTTTTTTCTCTCTCTTTAAAAGAAAAGTAATAATAAAAAATAAAATAAAATAAAAGTAATACAACAAAATAAGTATATTTTAGCAAGATAGTAATCATAATTCATGCTTAAAGAATCCATTGTAATCTTATTCAAAAGCCAAATTTAAGTTGATAAGAATTTACTACTTAAAAACTTTTTCAATGATACTGATACTATAGTCAGCTGAGTTTAATTCCAGAAAAACCAATAAAAATCATTTATATTATTCTTATATTACTGACTACTTCACATACATGTTACATATATACTATTGAGCTATGTTAATAATCTGTTGTATTTCAAAATGAAATTTTAAAATGTAAGCTACACATTTTGCAGTTACATCATTATCTCGTATGTTAGCTGAGTAAAAGCTGGTTAGTTATATCCACACGCAGCACAAAAATAGTTCTGACACTCTGTAAAATGTCATCCATTTTCACTTTATTGTTAGAGTTTGGAAGAGAAAAGAAAGACCTCTTGAAAGGACTGTTATAGAATTTTCACATCTTTCTGACTTTTATCTTCATACTCAGTGAATTTTAGAAATATGAAAGCAACTGCTATAGTATCTTTAAAAAAAACTTTAAAGATAGATCATAAAGACAGTTCTATAATGTGTCAACCATAGCCATTTTTGTTCTACAAAAACTTTAAAAATATATATGTTGGCAATTTTAAGCACAACCTATGAAAGAAATGTCCGGAGTTATCTTGTAATATAGTTCACAAAATATCCACTCCATATCTTTGTTCAGTGCCTGTCATAATATGATTATTAAAAGATATTTGCAAAAGCTCATTAGTTTAGTATTAATCTAATAATCTGAATACATTTAAGGTGAAATTTGTAAAAGACACCTTCTGCCAATAGAGCAAATAGTAACAGTAAGAACTCTAAATACAAACGGCCTCATATTAGAAACTTAGGTACATTCTCTAACCATTTTGAATTTTCCACTGCTTAGTAGTGTGCTATGCACAAAAGTTTAGTATATACTGTAGTGCTAGGATCAGAGAAATATGCGTATAGGCTATATAGATACAGATCTATATTACAGCAGCACTCAGTAGATAGGATACAGTGAAGACACAAGCAACTGCTGATATAAGGCCTATTGCATTTATACTTTTGCAAAATGATGGTAGAGGTAAACTGAAAAACTAATAAAATAGGATTATAAAAGTTAGTATGAATAGAGGAGAAACAACTCAAGCTCAAGTTAGGAAAGTAGGTATCACCGAATCCCTAGGGATTTGAAAATACCAGCTGTCTTAGTTACTTTTTACTCGTTGCTGGGACAAATACCCAACACTCAAAGTGAAGGAAGGAAAGGTTTATTCAGCTCACAGTCTGCAGAGGTTTCAGTTCATACTCAAATTCTGTGCTGGCGCAGAGCTTCTCCAAAGTGACCTCCCTGTGAAGATTAAGCTCCTGCAAAGCCCAGGACTTCTCCAAGGAAACGGCTCAGAGCTGCTCTGAGCTGGGCTGAGCTGGGCTGAGTTGGCTCTAGAGTGGAACCAATCACATCCGGGGACAGACCCTCCACATCCTGCAGGATGGGGCCCCCACAGCCCAGAATCAGTGAGTCCCTTCAGCCAAGCTTCCTCAAGTTGACACAATTTATCAACTACCATACCAGCTAACCTGGAAATTCAGGCCTGCACTAAAAAGAATGAAAAAGAAGATGCATGCATACAGTGGGACACTAAGTTGTCGATGATTCTTTCTGAGTGACTTAGAAGCAGTTAGAAATAGGATCTAAGTTAGAAGTAGCATCTAAGTACAGTAAGGTAGGATAGGGGCATATTGGCAACTGCAGCTATCAGGTTGGCACAGACAGAGGAAGGGAGCCAATCACCCGTGAAGCTCGGTGCACCTCAGAACAACTGTGTAGTCCTAATTATGTTTCTGGTTCTAAATTACTCATGCATTCAGACTGTACAAAAATGTCAATAATGTCTTACAGAGCTAAAACTAAACATAATCATCTATGCTAATAAAAACTGAAATGAAATTTTCACTGACAAACCTAAGTATTAATTGATTTGTAGGCTCATTTTCCCCTAAATATCAGAAACACCACTATGCCCGTTTAACCAAGTCATAGGGCTTTGCTTCTTTTCATATTAAAATTGTGTTTCTTTAACATATGCTAAAATATTCATATGAATTCTTCCTTAACAATTATAGCCTTAGTATGTGGTTTAGGATTTATTTCCTCCTTATCTGTTTCTCTTGTGTAGGCTAACTTTTCTACTTGAATTATGACCACAAAGGAAAGAACTCTTGGCTTATAAATGAGCCAAGTTCTGTAAGTTGCCTTTTGCAGGTGGACCATGGAGAAAGGCTGTTATTAGAGAAGAATCATAATACTGATCGCTAACAAAAAACAATACTAACACCATCAGTGCGTATAAATTATCTACTTGTCATATTTACCAAGAGACTGAGATGCACCAGCACCTCTAATACTCTGACTTCACAGCACAGGGGAACAGAACTGAGTCGTAGCCCCAAGTGCTGGGGTGGCTGAGCCGGTATTCACCATCAACTTCTTAGTTCATTGTAGAAGCTCAAATGCTAAAACTATGAACCCAAACACTGTTAAGTGAGGTGAAAGGCTTTTTAGTATGCGTAAATATTTTCTGTTTGCAGAGATGTGAGATACACAGCTAGCTATTTTCTCACTTATGTACCTAGATGCTGGGTGAGCATTACATCGACAAATTCTCCAGAGGTCCTTAAAAATATGTACCTCCTGTGTGTGAAAAGCAAGACTTGAAGCCTTGGAGCTCTGTGGTGGTCATAGGAATACTGGTGCTAGGAGATTTAGATGAGAGGTCTGCCTGTTTTCGATGCTTCCTGAACTTCTCTTGAGAAGAAGGCAAAGAGAAAAGGAAGTAGAATGAAGATCTTGAGATTTCTCCCTTCTACTGAGGAGAATATCAGCATCACCTGCAGAGTTATATGATTGTGCATTTCAGCATGGTGCTGAAAAGGAAAGGAAAGAGCCAAGTTGTAAAACCAGTGTGAACGTTGGCTCTTTTCTTTGTTCACCTAGTTGATTCTTTTTTTTTTTTTTTTTTTTTTTTCAGAACCAGGGATTGAACTTAGGCTCTCGTGCTTGCCAGGCAAGTGCTTATTCTACTGAGCTATCTTCTCAGCCCCTGTCCACCTAGTTGAGATAATGATGTTTGCAGTGATAATCTGCTGACATAATTGTAGGAAAGCATGGAAAATAATTAATAAACTTTACATGTCAACCTGTTAGATTTTGTCTATGTCCATTATAAACTTATTTTTTCCATGTATTTTATAATCATCAACTAGTTCTTTTATTATAATTTCTATCTTATATGAACCATATACTCTAATAATAGTTTATTGTTAACTATAATTGAATAAAGCCATCCATGAGAAGTGAATAAGAAATATGTACAATTGAGTGAACTTTATATGATGTTCACCATCAACTTCTTAGTTCATTGTAGAAGTTCAAAGGCTAAAACTTATAATAAAACTTATAACAAAAAAGCCTAGAAAAAATTAGGATGAATTATGTTTAAAAGTGAAGTGAGGATTGTTGTTAGCAAAGCATTTCTATGATGCCACTTTTGGAAGCAATATTCTATATTAGTTACATTGATGTACAGTGTTGAATTTTATCTGCTATCAACAGTTCATCTATGAATGAGGACAAAGAGATTCTTAATTAAATACATAATATCCATAAATCAGTAAAAATAATTAGTCATATGAATTTTAAAATTCTCAGCATATATACAAGTAAAAAGTCAAAATAAAACAATTTTATTGCTAGAATATCATCATTCACTAGCAGTTCTTGAAAAGAACGAAGAGGTAACGATCTTGTCATTGCTAGGTTACTTTGCCATGTTAAGACTCCTGTTACAGAATTTTTAAGGAATCATTGTTAAGTCAAATGTTAAACCCCATTCAGATTACCACCCACCTTTTAAACACCCATTTCTTTCACTGCAAATTCAAGGAGGCTTTATTTCGATAACATCTAGGTAACTTTTGAATTTCTTCTCAATATGTCAAGTATTTTCCACCCCCTCCCATTAGTACAGAAGAACACACACATGGACACCAAAATAATCTTTAATCTTCCCTAAGGCTATAGGTTTTTAGCTCTAAATTTGGTTTCTAGAATTAGATCACACATGTCAAGGTTCATTGCAAAGACATTCATATAGAAGATTTATGTATCTTGGCAGCTTAGCAAAGAAATCCTCACTTTCTGTGAGATCAACAGAACTGTTTTTAGAAAATCACTGCCAGACCTGAAGCTCATTTTCTATAATTCTGCAGCATCTGTAAACCTCAGATGAATGTCTGCGTTTTAATCAGCCCTGCAGCCCAATGAATGGATAGTGAGGCTTAACAAAATAAACACCAAGCACCATTTGACAGGAAAACAACAAGCTAACATAAAAGAGCAATGTGGGTTACAGGCTTTAGAATACATACTGTTTCACTGACAAATTTTAAGACTTCTTAGGCACTCAATGTAAAAATAGGAAAAAGTGTTGATGTTGTAAAGGAACTATTCATTAATTTTAATTTTCTGGATGGCCAGTAAAATCATTGGGATCCCCACACTCAGGTAATGAAGCATCTTCATAGAAATAGACTTGGGTTCCCTCCTGCATAGCACCCCACCCTGCACTATAATGTAGGCTGTGTTTAGCTCTCTACTTTTATTTGACCCAATTTTGTGCTAAATAACCTGTTTGTTTTCCGACCTTTAATTAAACTTTGCCAGCATTAAAAAAACAAAGAAAGGAAAGGAATGCAAAGTAAATGTGAACCATAAGTAGGCTACAAGAATCTGGTAGTTGGATAAATCTATCTTTAAAAGTTTTATATTCCAGCCGAGTTTCAAGGTTTCTTCTTCATTTACTGGTTTAAATCAAATGAAATAGTTGCTTGCCAATGTTTAATTTATTTATAATGAATGTTCATTGCACGTAATATTTTCTGTACGTCTGTGAGCAATACAGCATTTACCAGTTGTATTAAAAATGGGCTAAGGTTACCTAAGGAGAGTCACCTAGAGAGAAAACATTCTCTCGGGCTTTCACAGAGAGCAAGTTGGTCAAGCAATGGCCATGGCTCATCCAGATGGCTGACACTGACAACAGTTCTACAAAGCACTGCACATTGTTCCAAAGTAAATGCTGAGGGGATTTGGCTGACCTTGGGAGATACAAAAGTTACATGTTTTGCTATACAAGTCTTCCTTTAATTTGCCCTTAACCACCCAGCAGAAAAGTTTAACAATGAGGCATAAAATGTAAAGCTAGATTAGTATGCTGGGCTGTAATAGGATTAAATCAACAGTTTCATCATTGCTGGTTTTGCCAATAACCCACTGCAATTATCAAACATTGGATTATGTATATAACTGCTTCCTCTTAGTTCGATGAGAAGAAAAAATTTTGTACAAATAATGATTAGATAAATTATCATGTCTACACCCTGTGCTTTGTATAACTGCTAGGAGGACAACAATATGCATTGTGTCAAATACTAGAATTGTATTACTAATGTCTTTTGAAACTGTCATTGTTATTTCTTATGAAATGCAATAAAAAAACAAGAACAAAAATAAAAAAAGTAAAAATGGGCTAAAGACTGTCTGAATGCCTTCCATGCATAATCTCACTTACTCTGTCAACAAGGTAAAGGTAAATGCTAACATTACTACTGTACAGTGGGGGAAGCAGACCGGAAGCCAGGATCCAAGTGACTTGCCTATGCTGGACAGCAATCATAAAAGGGCTCAGTAGAGGGAAGCCTGATTCTTGGAGTCCCAAGGTTTTTTTTTTTTTTTTTTGTCTTTTTGAGACAGGGTCTCGCTATGCAGTTGAGACTGGCCTTGAGCTCACCTTTGTAGCCCAGGCTGGTCTCGAACTCTCACCGATCCTCCTGCCTCAGCCTCCTGAGCTCTGGGATTACAGGCGTGAGCCACCATGCCCGGCTTGGAGTCCCAAGTTTATGCTTTTGATTTCTATGCCATCTCAACTGTGATGAATTAAGACACTCAGAACCAATGGTAGGCAAGATAGCTCAGCAGACTAACGCGACTGCTCAGGAAGAGCGCAGCTGCTGGGGTTTGATCCCCACTGTGCTGTGCCAGCCCATCCCTGGGGTGCGCTGGGCACGGTGGAGCATGCCTGTAATCTCAGCACTTGGGAGGTTCAACACAGGAGAGTCATTATGAGTTTGATCTACACAATAAGACCCTGTAGACCTTGTACTAAATACATTTTAAGAAAGAAAGAAATAACCCATTGCTAAATGAGAATGGAAAATTTCATAGTAGTCAGGCCACTGGTTTCCATTTTTATGAAGTTTCATTTTCCTCAGAGTTGAGCTTCTGGACTCAGTTTCTTGGAGTTAATTCTCTCAGTTCCCCTTTGCCAAGATGTGTTTCTAACTGATCTGTTCTTGGATCTATTTACAATCTTCAGCCTGACCTTTTCCCTAAGAGCCAGTTTTCCACTGCAGATGCCTGCCTGCCTCTCGTTCTCTTGCGCAGCCCACACACAGTATGTTCCTCTCTGAATCCATCCTCCTTTTTATATGCACTCATCATTTTTACTAGACCTTCTATTTTCGACCATCATTTTCATAATTCAGGAGTCTAGGACAGAAACTAGTGTGAGTCCTAGGAGAAATAGCATAGCTGTTCACAAATAGTCTTTCTTCCATTTTTGTGGGTCACATGCTCCACAGGCTTGGGCCCTGGTCCTACAGTGTGCTCTTGATGTGAGCACGTAGGACACGCGTCCCATCCTGTAGGGTGCCCACAGGTTACTGCTGATTCTTTTCCCCTATCTCAAAGAGACATATACCTTTTCAGTCTATATCTAGAGACAACAAGACAAGGACTGGCAAGACAGCACCTGATGTGTGCTCATGCCTTGTAATGTAAAGACAGAATAAGTGCTTGTTAGTGTAAGCCATGGCCAGTTGTTACTGCACATACGGGATTCTGTCTACTTTTATCTTGATATAAAAAGAAATCAGATTACTTAATTTTATGTTTGTAACATACTGTCCACATGTCATCACATGACTACTAGCCTAGCAAGGTTATAGCCCAGCTTTCAGGGCTTCCTTTACTTACGCATGTCTTTTTCTAGTTTTTATTCTACTGAGAGAACTCTTCTTCGATTGAAATTTGATCAGTTCTAAGAAAACGTCACAAATAGTTCTCCAAAGAACTAAAAATGATAATAAAGTATATTTTGAAACTTAAAAACGGTCTAAGAAACCAATAATCACATTAAATAGCACTAAGCATTAAAGTCTCAGAAAAGGAATGAAAATTGATCATTGGATTTAACATCATATACAAAATTTGATAGTAATAAAGGTCATTGCTATTTTTAAGTTCCTGATTAGCTTAAAAGAACAGTTCTAAAAGGGTGCTAGGGTGAAAACTGCATGGACTTAAGGTCAGTAGGAAAAGGGGAATTGATATAAACATTCAAAAATTGTCTTAATGCTTTTTTCTGCAAAGGAGAAAACAGAAAGTGCTAAAGGCTAAAAGAATGAACATATGCATCTCTTTTGTTTTGCTGACACTGTGAGAGGACCTTCAGTATGTTGGGGTGCTTGCTAGTGGAGTTTAAAAAAATGACCTTGGAAAGATCACAAATACTTCAGATATGATTGTGCCCCCAGAGAGGGGATGGGAGCTGGGGTACATTGGAGTGCATAACCTTGTGCAGAAGCAGAGACAGGGTGGACACAGAGTATAGGTAAGAGTAACTAGAGCCAGGTTTCAGTGAAAAGAAAAAAAATGTCCATTAGAAGAACAGATTATTGGGCTGCCAAGATGGTTCAGTGGTATAAAGCACCTGCTTAGGAAAGCTTAGGCAACCACAGAGACTCCAGTTCAATTCCCAGCACCACATGCTGCGCAAGCCACAACCCCAGGGCAGGCTGAGCCAGTCACAATCCAAAAAAAAAGGAAGAACAGACTATTAAAAGAAGCTGTTGAATTGACAGTGTTATTGAATTCTAAGTCTCCTAGTACAAGGTATCAGTATTGAGAGAGTAAAAAAAATGGAGTTTAAAGGAGGATTTATGAAAAAAATTTAAATAGGAGGATTTATGAAACTATACATTTATGGGAATATGAATATGAGGAACATTTTGTTTTAAAAATTGATATATGTGGGCTGGGGGATGCTCACAGCATAAGTACCTGCCTGGCAGGCAAGCTCAAAGTCCTGAGTGTGATCTCCGGTTTGAGAGAGAGAGAGAGAGAGAGAGAGAGAGAGAGAGAGAGAGCAAGCTCAATTTGTCAGTCATATGTCTTCTAATAAAATGATCACTATGGAAAAATAAATAATCACACTGCTTTCATTTAACAAAGCCCCCATAGATATTACACAAGCATGCTCAAAGCAACACAACAAAATAGTCAACATGTAACTTACCTACAAGTAAAAATGGTCCAGAAAAAGTTCCAAATTGTTCTGAAGAACAAACTTTTTCTGAAAACTTGGATACACATGTTTTAAAAATATGTGATTAAATTGACATAAATCAGACAAATATAAGAATGTGGATATACCAAAGGATGAGACATAGTAAATGGCACCATAAAAAAATTATCTAATTTTAAAATGGGATTGACTTTGTGGTGTGAGCAGAGGCAAAAATAAACCGTGGGTTGCAAAGGAGAAAGCGAAGGGCTTGGGACTCAAAAGCCACAGCCACTCACACTTGTGGAAAAAACAAGAAATATATATCTATATATATATATATAGTACCTGGGATTAAACTCAGGATCTTGCACTTGCCAGGCAAGCACTTATTCTACTGAGCTATCTCCCTGGCCCAAGAAACATAATTTTGTTTTCACACAGACAGTAGCCTAGCATCAAAAACAAGCCTCTTTCTTCTTTCCAGATTTGCTTTTACTAGGAGTCCACATGGTCAGATAGGACCTGTGCTTAAATGGCACGGAAAGTAAGACAGCCAATGAGAACAAATAATGCCGGTGTGCACAAGATGAGTGAGGTGGACGACAGCCTTAGGCTGGGAGCACAGGAAGGCAGAAAATCCTGCTCTCCCACTGCTCATGTGTCTTGGGATTCTTACACTCTGATGAATACCAAAATCTGCATCTGCGCTGCATTTCTCCTGAGCCTTGCAGTGCTGGGTTACCATGTCCAGTGGCCTGGTCTCTCAATGTGCAGAGAGTAACAGAAGGCATGAGTGTCTGTTGACTCTGACCGGAAGTGGTTAAGAGCATTCCTACAAATCTGAAAAATCAACTTTCTTCTCTCCCAGTGCAATGCTAGATACTTAGGATGCTAGAAATAGCACTATCAATTATAGTGATAGAAGTATCTAATGCTTCACATCATGTTGTACAAAGTCTCATGTACTCTGTTAAGTTTTCCTCTGCTCCAAAAAATTCTGACATCTTTATTCCTTTGTAATGCCATTTATTTTCACACTGACTAGCTTGTTTCAAACATAAAAATTCTCTGTCACATAAGACTCCTTTTATGACTTCTACATTACTTCGTTTGGTAGGATTCTGAATTAGCCTTTTCGATATCAGAAGCTTGCACTCAGCTGCATGAACTAGTAAGATAAACATGTTTCAGAGAATTCGAAGGTGCTGATTATATCTGCTGAATGTGCTTGACTTCCATGATTAATTTTTGTCTTGCACACTGCACACACTATTGTATTCTGCAAAACAGTGCATCACAGTGAGACTGCAGTCCAGGTACCCGTGACTGCTGGTATCCATTTAACCACCATTATTCTACCACAAGTAATTGGTCTGATATCTTGCATAAACTCCAAAGTAGCCACCGATCAAGTGTCAGCATCTATTTTAGAGGGAAACTAACCTACAATAGAGAAAAGCAAAATCTAAATGTCACAATCAATACTGACACCTGCTGAGTTAATGAGCTGCTGCCATTATAATAACAATGGAATGAAAATGATAAGAGAAGAATTTATTTGAAAGTGCCATGATTAAGCCTTTAATCTAGAGAACATTTTTGCAAGTGAAATTTATTTTAAAAGCATGCATCCAGGTAGAAATATTGAAAAGTTATTTTAAAGCTCATTCTGTATGTCACATAAATGACATAATCGTACATAAGGGTTCCTACTGATCTTTAGAAAATGCAAGAAGGATGCCTGTTATCCTCCTGCTGTTTCCTTGCTAAGAGGACATGATAGCCTGATCACCTACTTTCAGCTAGCTGTCTGTATTTTTCCGATATTTTTTTTGTCATTTCACACCACATGAATACCTCTATGAGAGTGATATTTTTATATTTAAAATTTGTTAACTATATCCTTTCTTCATAGTACTCTAGTCCAGAATGTCAGAGTTAAGAATTTCTATTTGGATACAATTTGAAATTCTATTGTCAATAGAATGAATGAAAGTTTCTGTAGGAGAAAAGGAATTCAGGTCACAAGGTACTAAAAGAGGAAGAAAGCCCTCCTGGTATAAGAAACATTCTAACTCTCTGTGCCCCATTTATTTCATTTGCAAAATACAGAAAGCAATAACTTTAATTATGAACATTAAACAATTGGAATAGCATCTGTCGTATAGTCAGCTTTACAAGTAAAAGTCACTCTCCATTTTTCTAGTGCCATCACTCTTTACCGGGAAGAGAATAGCCACCACTACTTATGGGTGGAATTGGTGGGCACTACCTAGTGGTCAGGCTGATATGACACTCCTACAGTGGACTTGGTTCCACTGGAGACATGAAATCAGTCAAAAAAACATTAAGATACTCTAAGATGGCAACTGAAACTGGGCATGGTGGCCCGAGCCTGTAACCCCAGCTCTTGGAAAGCTGTAAACAGGTGGATCACTATGAGTATGATCTAGTAAGTGAGGCCCTGAAAATCCTGTAGACCCTTCCCTAAAATAAAAATTTTAAGAAAAGGAGAAAAGAGAATTGTGGCTCATGCTGCATATTTTTTACAAATCATGTCACATAAATGGTAATCAAAATAAACATATTTTTAAAAGTAAAAAACCCTGATTATTACAGTAAATTATTTTTTCTCTAAATTCTCTTCTCACTTCAAGCACACTTGTCGGTTCATCATTGCCATTTTCTGGAGAAGTTCTTGAAGTTTTCCTTTGTTGTGTCTTCACCTGATATGATAAAAAATACAGTGATGTGGGCCTGTGAGATGGCTCAGCGGTCTAAAGTGCCTGCTTAGGCAAGCTTAAGCAACTTCAGGGACCACGGTTCAATCCCTGGCACCACATACTGTGCCAGCCCCACCCCCTAGGGCAAGCTGAATAGGCCATAACATAAAAACAAACAAAAACCACAACAACAAACAACTTAGTTTGTGCTGCTGGGGAGATAGCTCAATTGTAGAAGTGCCTGCCTGGGGAGTCCAAGGACATGAGTTCCAACCTCAGTCCCATTAAAAAAAAAAAAAAAAAAAAAAAAATATATATATATATATATATATAATATATTATATATATTATTTATATATTATATATTATATATATATATATAATATATATATATATATATGCTGGTGAATGTTGCTACTGGGTGTGAGTCAATGAAAATTTAGGGTTGTAAAAATATTATTAGGTATCCTCTGCTCTCTCCATTTGGCAATGTGACTTCTGGCTTTTCCTAGCAGCTAAACTGATGATGAAAGCAGAACTACAGACATTTACAGCAGAAGACTCCCAGAACTATCTCTCAACATGCCAGAATCGATGGGCTAAGTGTACATGAAGCAAAAAGAGCATTCGGAGTATCAATAATGACTATGTGTCTTTTGCTATAATGAGAAAAATTAAACATCACATTTTTGATGCTATGTCACAATATTTTATAACCCTAATATTAAAGTAAGTTGAGGACTATGAAAGAAATGGAAGCATTAAATAACAAACACCAAACGGGTTAAAGATTTTACCCTTTATGAAAATAATGGCTAGATGAATGGCAGGCTAATAAAACTTCAGAGACAGCCAAATGTAAGTTCTGTTTTGAGGTACATTTCTTTCAACATTGGCAACCATGAATCAATTTTTCCAAAGGCAGGGTCAGGTATCTGAAGTGTAAATCTGTCTTTGTACCTCAAAACTTCACACTTTTTATGTAAAAGTAACAAAAGACCTCTTCACAATTCCTGTACTACACATGAGTGCTGCATGCTGTGACAGTGTGAGCTACAGAAGGCAGGACACTTGCTGACACCAAAGCATGTCCCCAACTGGGGATTTCAAATAATAGTTTTATTTTACAGTCAATTCTGAGTTCTGTGTGGACATAGGAGAGTGTATTTGAGTATGAGTCTCTTCTTTATCTATTTATGGAATCACAGTGAAGACTTAAAAATGGGCCAAATATTTGTTAAATACAGGACCAAATGGTGGTTTTCTTATAATTTGATTTTTATGCATGCTGCTGCTGTGTTACAGGAATGGTTCAGCGTGCAGGTGACTGATACCAAGCAGGTGACGCACCATGTGCTAGCAGGGGAGGGGCCATGGGTCTCAGAAGGTCATCTTATCACACTTCTACCTGTCTGTCATCTCACTGCAGGATTGCTCAGAGAGAAGCTATGGCTTCAAATTAGAGAAATGGAAAGGGTGAGATATGACTCCCACACTTCTTATTTGACCTTGTGACAGGATTGAAGGTTGATGCTGCACAAAAGGTAAGAGAACGGTAGGGGCTGAAATGTATACTGTTAACAGCCACATATTGACCTCTGTCACAGTATCTCAGAATCTTTCTTTATTTGGAGATAAGGTCTTTACAGAGATGCTTAAGCTAAAGGGAGCTTATTAGGGTAGGCCCCAATCCAATACAGTGTATCTGTCTCAGTTACTTTTCTCTTCTTGCTAGGACATAATAGTCAATACCCAAAATTGAGAAAGGAATGGTTTATTTGGTTCACAGTTAGTGGAGGTTTTAGTCCATACTCAGCTGGCTCCAAGGCAGAGTAGCACCTCGCAGAGGAAAGCAGCAATGAACAAATGGAGGAGCAGAGGCCGTGGCAGCTAGCACCTCTCTCTCTTCCTTCCACTGTATTTAGCCTATTTGTCCCAGGGCAGTGTAGCACCTACACCCATAATCTCAACATTGGATTATGAATTAAACTCAAACTCTAGAATCTGCTCCAGGGACAGCATGAGGCTTTGGGAGTACAACTAGACACCATAACCATGTCCTTATTAAATGGAGAAAAGTGGATAAATACATGCAGCAATACAAAATAAACACATACAGTGAAAACTCATCCACAAGAAAAACGGAGAAACATGGAAGAGACCCTTCCCTCACACTTCTCAGAGTGAGTTCACTCTGTCAACACCGAGAATTCTTACTTCTTCTTAGTACAAAGTTTCTTTTACTTATGCCTCCCAATGTGTAGTATGTACACTTCATTCCAGCAATTATAACAAACAGATATACAGAATGTCACACCAAGAATGACAACCAGTAAATGACAGGTGGATGTTGGGTCCAAACGGTAAACACTGGGAGCTAAGAATCACTTTTACACTTTCAAGTGATTAAAAAATATTAATAGTAAGGTGCTTTATTTTGTTATCTAAGTACATATATATGCTATCTTATTTAGCTGCTTGCTATGAGAAGCCTAAAATACTTACCATCTGGCCATATACAAAAATGTTTCTTGAACCCTGGCCTAGATAGAAATTAACTGAATTCAATTCTGATTTCAGAATTGAATTATTTGAAGGTCTGATAACTCTGTTAAGTAACCATATTTTGGTTGATTAAAAAGATTTTTAAAAACTTTTCAGATTTTATACTATTAAAGACTAAGCAGTATTACAAAACAATGTGAAAAGTAAAAAAGTAAGGAAAATTCATAGTGGTTGAATTTTTCTGAAATATTAGTATAAGTTATGCTAAAACTTTTGGAAATCTGCTGTCTCTTTTCCCAGTCTTCTAAACTCAGAAGAATTTCTTGATATTTTGATGGAATGAAAAGATATGGACCAGAGGTTGAAGCACTACTTAGGTTAAAAGCTACTTCATTAACTTTCATATTGTTTCTGCAAATCGGTTATCAATGTTATTTTGAAATGTTTCCTGCTCCCAGCAAACAAACAAAAAAATCTTTGATTCTGGCTTATACTCTAAACTATCAATGTACTATTAAATTTTGCCTATGAAACTGTGTTATTCTGGATAATTTTTTTCTGCTAAGTACAGAAAACACAACTCCATCTGAGCTAAATGCATTCTCTTGGCTATAACTGAAAGGTTTAGAGTTTTCCCTTCCCCCGAGTTCAACCACAGCTGACCTCTAAATGGCTGAGATAATACAGGATTCCATCTTTCTTTCATTCTGTCATTCATTTCAATTTATCTGATACTGGCTTTATTTATAGATGTTCTTCATGTAGTAGTTCCTAAGTCTTTAATGTTATTCTGTTTCCAAGTAATTCCAACAAAATTTATGGAATTATAATTTATTATACACTTTTAAAAAGAAATTTTATTATACTATTATACTTGCATAAAACTGAAAGGAAAGTAAAGAAAGTTACCATATATTCTCTCCTTCTCTAGTTTTTTTTTTGTTGTTGTTGTTATCATCTTGCATTAGTGTGATTTAACATTGCATTCAGTCCTTGTGCTGTAGAAATGTATGGGTTTTGAGAAATGCACAATGTCATCTCCCCAGCATGACCTTTCAGTAGTGTCCTATATTCCACCTACTTATCCTTCCCTGTTACCTGTGGAAAGCTTGAGTCCCTGGAGTATTTTGTAAACTCCTCAGGCTTACTTTTGTAAGAACAATACGCAGCTGGAATCCAAGAGTGTACATTTTACAGACTGGCTTTGTTAACAATAAGAACATAAAGTGTGTCCTTGTTCCTTGATCATTCATTAGTTTTTGTCATAGAGTACTATTCTACTGTACAGATTTACTGCTGTTTGTTTATCCATTCACCTAAGAATATCTTGGATACTTCCAAGGTTTGGCAACTACAAATAAAATGACTACAAACATTAAAAAAGATATGGAAACCTGGAAAGAATATTAACATTAGATATTCTGCCTTTGCACTTTGTTATGTAGTTTCTGTCTGAGTGTTTTGGTCAAACTATTTTAAAATTCATGTTGGGCAGCCTACAAATAACGATAACTGTGACAAAAATAGGTATCTTAAGCAAAGAGAAGCAAGTGGCAATGATATGGATAATGGTTGAAATAATTTCACGTTTAATGACTACTTCTCTATGTGCCTTCAAATGTCAGCGCCCTGTCTCCATGGCACTTTTATGCTTTAAAAAATCCTTATGTAAAAGAAGCCACATCAATTATTCACTCAAATAAATTTTTGTAGTGTATTAGTAGCATATATGTCACTGTTCTAGATGCTAAGATGCTATAGTCATACAAGTAAACACTTTCAATAATTCATGGAGAAGATTATAGCACAGCAAATTATAAGATAGGGATGTGAGCCCACTAGGGGTTTTGCACAACCTACAGAGGCAACAACACAGGCAAGTCTTTAAGAATGAATAGGAAGCATGTAGAGTTAATATCCTAGGATTTCAAGCACAAAGAACAATATGGTGTAGGCTTTAGGGTGGAGTGGGAAGCAACAAATAATTCATGGATTTTGTGGTTTTTGTTTGTTTTGTTTTCTCCTTTGTAGATCTAGGGACTGAGCTCAGGGCCATCACAATGAGCCAGATCTCCAGCACTTTTGTGAGACACAGGCTTCGTAAATTTCCCAGGCTAAGCTTGACTTTGGGTCTTCTTGCGTTGCCCTTGCAGTGTGCTGGGATTAGCTGCAGGCCCACCACCCCTGCCAATTCAGTATTTTCAAAGCTAAGCCTGTGAGGCCAGACAAGGCAAGAGACAAGGTGAATCTGTCATGAGCTAGGATACCAAGATTTGGAACAAGTTGAGACAGGGACTAGAGCTGCAGTGGACTAATAAATCCAAAAATTAAACATGTTAACTGTGAAGTAAGGATCGCTGCAGTTAAAGTGCTTCTCTGGCCTTGATGGTTGGTTCAGGATGTGCAGATGACCTAGCCTGTTTTAACCAGGTGCCTGCTAATGATCCCACCAAGGCTTTCTTCTCTTTCCGTAGGACTGAGCCTTGGTCATTCAGGACACACCAAGTAGTGAGAAGAGAATCAAACTCAGCCACAGAAAAGCCAGAGCTAAGCCAAAGTAAGGGAAACTATATATTGTCGTAGCAACTGCACCCAGATTCAGAGCTAGTTGCCGGCTTTGTAGTTATGCAAACACTGAGTAACTTTCTGTCCTAAGCAAACTTTAATATGATTTTTCTCTCACAATCAAAGGAAGCCTGTTACGGTACAGGCTTTGACTAAGAAAATCAAATAGTTTTGGCAATTCATATAAGTATCCAATGGCCTGGACAGACTAAGGAAGCTGTGAAGCTAAAACTTTTAAATACCTATTTTCTAAACAATTATGCTAAATTTTATCTCCCAAGCTATACTTTCTCCAAATGTATTATTTCTGCAACTGGAGATCTTATACTCAGTAAACACACAGCAAGTATATGGGAAGAATACAGGAAATCTTAGGAGACCCTATCTTAAAAAATAAGGTCTGAAGATACATGGTTCTGTAAGGGAGCTGCTAAGTTCAGTCCCCCATACTGAAAAGAGAGATTTTTGATAAGATGGGTTCAGCTATAATGGATAGGAAGATGATAGGCTCCAAATATGGAGAAGAGCTAGAAACTTCAACATTTGTTACCCACATTATTTTAATCACTTTACATCTCAACTTACCAACTCTGCTGTCCCTGAAAAGGGTTAAGCCCATTCTGGTGTAGGTCTTTAGAGCTACTCTAAACGTTTGTTGTAAAAGCCTGAACCCAGCCTAACCCAGGCCTCTGGGTGTCTATGCCAAGACAAAATGACTTGTTCCTGCATAGGTTCTGGCATTGCCATTGTCACAGTGTGATACAGTAGAGGCCACAGGAACTAAGTTGAGGTAGATACCATCCCCTGATCCTATGACCCTGTCAGTTAAGGAAGCCTCTTTCCTTATAAAGGCAGTCACCTGGAGTATTTTATTATAATGGGCTGATTACATATGAATACATAATTGTGCAAGAAACTGAGGAGATACATTAGCGCAATATCCTTGCCTGTCTTTGAGACCGAAGGGCTGCAGATTATTTTTCTGTCTTTTATACATTTCTACATTCTGTGAACTTTCTTCAGTAACCACAGAAATGTTTTATGCTGATAGAACAACTATGTAATTCAGGAAGTAAGCACTCATTTATGAAGAAAATACTTTTGTTTAGAAAGTATCTGAAAAACATATAGAGCTGTGTTAACAGTTAAAATTCATCTCATTACAAATAACTTTAACCATTTCAAACACAAATTAGGTCAAGCTAGAAAAATACATACAAGTGGAGCACATGCCATTAATAAATAAATCCATGCCTCCTGCTCTGTAAGGCCAGATGAAAGAGATGTAGAATTTATCAGCTGCCAGCTGGAAGCTCTCAATTTAATGGTCCCAAATGGAATGTCTCACCCCATTAGTTTCCCTATTAAAAAAAGAATTTATCCATAGTTCTTGATGGAGAAAAAAACCAACTGTTTCATGTCTAGATGGAGCTTCTCAAATCGAATTAAACTATTAAATTAGCTAACATAATCTTTACTGTTTTATTGCTTTTCATGAAAAAATGCAATAAAAAGTTCCAAATGGCCTTTGCATTCATATAAATATCCTAACTTTTTTCTGCATATATACCAAAAATATTTTCCATTTTCATTATTTTTTTATTTCTTTGAAATTTTTAGAAATACTGAGGTCAACAAATATTAGACTTCAAGATAACGCCAAATACATAAAAGAACAAAACACTACTAAATTGCTCTCCTAATATAACAACTTATCCATTTGGAAATGTCAAAACATAAAAGAAAATTCTGTTTTTAGATATAGTGACAACTGGAAGTAGAAAGAGATTATGATCACCTAATGTATTATGTGCCAAACTTTTGAAACTGATTTAAAAACACCGTTAATATCGGTGTCAGTTACTTTTCAGTCATTGCTGGGACAAAATATCCAACACACAAAATGAAGGAAGGAAAGGTTTGTTTAGCTCGCAGTTTGTGGAGGTTTCAGTCTATGCTCAGCTGGATCCAAGGCAGAGCAACACATGACAGAGAACAGCCATTCGTGGCAGCAGAAAACAGCGGAGAGCCAAGGCAAGGGCAGCAGCTGGATCTTGGGGTGTAGAACTCACACAGTGTTCGAGCCCTTTCCTTGCAAAGGATAGGGATGTTTACAAACTAAGAGTCCTGACTCTTTACTGAGTCACTTAAGTAAACTTTTAAACTTCTCAAGTTGACACAGTGTATCAACCAGCACACTATCAAAAGGGAATTTTAAATTATAAAATTAGAAAATGTTATATAGCTCCATTAAAGCTTCATCTAAGTTGACTTTATGTGTAATAGTAAGATCAGAGGAAGTGGATTCAAACCCTGCCATTAGCATTTATTACCAAAATGTCTTTATTACAAAGATAAGGTAAAATATATTTAAATAATAAAATATTCCAGTTGCACATTCTAGGACCTCAGTACTGATGGTGGCTAAAGCCATTTTTATTACAACCACCTTGGCTTCCTCTCTTCATTGCCTTCCCCATCTTATTGCCATCTTCATAACATTTATTGGTAAATCATATTGGAAGCAGACAAGGGAAAGACTCAGCATAAATTATTGACTACAAGAAACAGTTTGGACCAAGTTTAATATTAAGACTAACTTTGCAAAGACGTGGTAACAGCTGGTAGTAACACCTATGTGTGTGTTTTCAAATCTATCTATCTGTCTGTCTATCTATTTACTTTTTTTCTAAATATATTGAAAGATATTTAAAATATACATCTACAACTTGGACTGGCAGTATTGTCCAAGTAGCCTTGGAGAGTCAATGGCCTTTATGTTTTAACAGTCTCTAACACACTTTCAGTTTAAGATCATTAAGCACCCCTGCCGCAGGATTGAACCCTGTATTCGGCAACTATAGATTCTCAGTACAAATGTGTAGTATAATTAATTTTACAAGTATTTTGATCTAAAACTATGGAAAGTTTATAATCTTATTCACAGCGGTTCAGTTAGTTCTGAGAGTTGGAGAGAATTCCAGCCCCAGCTCCCAAGTCAGCAATGGTCATTTGAGCACCCAAGGAAAGATGGGAAGAGGGCATCGAACAAGACTTGTTGTTCTTTCCTGGCACTTGGCAATGGGCTTCCTCTAGTTAGAGCAAACAAATGTGGGCCAAAAGGCAGATCATTGGATTATGAAATGAAGTGATTACATTTGCTTTATCTATTCCCATTGCAGTCTATTAATCTTCCTTGAGTTTACTTTTAATTACTATAGAAACTCAGGAAGTTAATGAAGGAAATACTTATGACACGTGTGCATAGTGATTCTGTGATAAAGCAGGAATAAATCAACATGGAATAAAATGAAGTATTTGAGTGTACACAAACCTGTGACAAGTATAACAAACCTGACCCTTGAGATAACTGGTGTCCTAGGAGCAATATGGTGCCTTTAGTTTTTCTGTTTGAAACAGCCTTAGGAATAGCAAAGAAACTTTGAACCTCATAAATGACCATCCACGTGATTTTATAAGGATTTGCTAAGGTCTTCTTAAAAGGGCAGTGAAATTCCTGCACATTGCTAACAGCCATTGGTCTACTCATCTAATAAGCACATGTTCGTACATTATTTGCAGCTTCACAGAGAACCCAAACAGTACAGTTAAAAATATAGTAATTTCTATAATATAGTGTAGTATAATATTTTATTTTATTTATTCTATTTTTTTGCAGGACCAGGGTTCAAACTCATGACCTTGCACTTGACAGGCAGGCACTTGTGCCATGGAGCTATCTCTCTGGCCCCTGGTTTAATATTTTTAAAATTACCATTAAACATGAAAATAACTTTTAGCAAAGCTAAATTGATTAGTTTATAGCTGAAAATAGCAGGTAGATAGGTAAAAATGTGACAGGCTCTAGCATGAACCTGGAAAGGTATCTTTATTGCTATGGTTTATGTCATCACATTGACTTGATAACCACATATGTTAATGACATAACCAAATACTGAGTGCTATGGTCTTTCCATTTCAGTAGCTTAGGCAATAGTTTGTAACTGGCCCATTATCCAGGAAAGCTCTGTTTCTCCAGTGTAAATCTAACATCTATTTTTGGCAAAAATATTCTTCTAAGTGTCAATTTCTTTCATTCCCTTCCTCATATTAGAGATTAACATGTCTTCTCAACTACCGATACTCATGGAATCCTTTATCACACAGCCTGATAGCATCTAAGACTTCGTCATCATCTCAATTCAGCTTAAGCCAAATAGTCAGTCACTTAAAACACATTCTAAGTAATGCTACACTGTTTCATTTCATCAGTTCATTCACAATCCTGGATTACTTTAGTCATATAATTTTTCTATTCCTCAACCCCGGCTGCTGAATAAGGCTACAGAAAATACAAAGTAACTGTGTCTACTATAAATTAATGGTGTCAAGCATTAACTACTTATCTTTGTAAAATATAAAGAACTCTTAGCACAAGAAAAGACCAATACAATATGAACAAAATTTAAAATTCAATGTTTTATGCTATTCATTAGTGAATTAGAAAGCTACACTATGGTGCTCTCATCCCTTAGACCTATGTGTAGCTATAAAGCCTTACGCAGTGATAGCTGGGGTTTTGCAGAGGTGGCCTGATCTAGGGTGTGCTGCCCTGGGACTCATGGCGTGTGATGGCCACATTAGTACTTGGGCTAGTTTAGCATAGTTCTGAGTGTGGATGAAGGGCAGGCAGCCTGTGAGGATCAAAGCAGCACAGTGCTGCTGCTGCTGCTATGTGCTGCTTCCCTGCTTTGCCCACCTGCTGTCTTAAGACCTCCATGAACTATCTCTCCTCTGTGACATGCCCTGTGATGCTGCTGTGCCTTGGAGCCAGCTGACTATGAGCTGAGACCTCTCTAAACTGCGAGCCAAACAAATCTTTCTTCCTTTAAATTTATGTGTTGGGTATTTTTTCCCAGCAACAGAAAAAGTAACCAAGACAGGTACTACTTACAAGTACTTGTATACAGAAGATGTTCTTTAAAAGTATTTATAATTCAAGTAATCCTAGTACTGAGGGAGGCAGTGGCAGTGGGATTGCAAGTCTGAACCTTACTAGGACAACTTTGTAAGAACTTTTCTCAAAATAAAAAGATAAGTGCAGCTGGCAATGCAGTTCAGCAGTAGGGTGTCTTTGTATTGGATCCCTAATACTGCATATAACAATAAGCCTGAGAAAACACACAAAGGCTTAAATACAAATTACAATAGAGGAGCTCAATATATTAAAAAGTCTGACAATAACAATATTGGCAAGAATAAGAGGAAGCAAACTATCATACATCTGTGGTGGGAGTAAGGTGCTAGGGCAATGTGCAATACAAGACATTTCATAAAAAGGTAAACATAACTGTATCACAAAACCCAGAAACGTACTTTGAGGGTATCTTTCAAGGAGGAAACAAAATATATGACTGCCTGTTGGCTATCTCATGAATGGTCACAATAGCCATCTTCAGAACACTTAAAGGAGTAGAAATAATTTAATATGTGTCAACTGATAAATAAGCAAATATAGTACATCCCATAATATACTTCTTGACAATAAAGAAGTAAATACTGAGATAGTTTACATATGTGAATAAAACCATAGACAAAGCCTATATATCACGTGAACCCTGTCATGTCCAATTCCCAGTGAAAGACACATCCACAGAGACAGAAAGCAGACAAGTTTGATTAAGGCTGAGCAATATAGCAGAGACTGACTGCAAATGGGTTGGAACGGTTTCTACAGAATGCTGTGATAACAGATTGTGGCATGCTTGCATAATTTAGAATTTAATAAAAAAACTTAACTGTATGCTTAAAATAGGTTTGATTGTCATGTAAATCAGATGTCAATGAAGCTGTTATTCTTTTAAGCAGGCTTATGGCACACCTCTGCAAAACCTTTGTTTTATTTCAATATTCAGATATAATTCTGACTCTTGAAAAGATTCTCCTTTTCTTAACCTGAGTATATATATATATATATATATATATATATATATATATATTCCTGTTCACAGATGACTACTATCTACTTTGCACAAAAATAGAAGTAAAATTATAAATTTTCCCACTCCTCCAAGCCAATATGGACAACCCTTTTCTGTTTCAAGGGGCAAAGTATCTCAGCTTTTGGGTAACTTCATTTGAGCATTACTCCACAGCTTCCTCTGTTTGGAGCCTTACATCAGAACACCACCAATGTGGTAGCTTAGAAAAGAAAGAAATTTATTCCTCACATTTCTGAAGGCTAAAAATCAGAAATCAGGGAGCCATCAGCTGTGGTGTCCTGGTTTTGATTCATATGTAGTCACCTTTTGCATGGTGGAGGTGGCTAGGGAGTTCTCAGTGGTCTCTTTCACAAGAGTATCAAATCCAGTCAGGAGGACTCTACTCTAAGACATAACTACAATCAGTCTCAAAGGCCATCACATATGGGTATCAGTTTAAATATGAACTCTAGAGTAAATCTGTAATCTCTTTCTGGATTCTTCCAATATCTTAAGAAATATTATCTTATTTTAAAAATTCACTCCGTGCCTGTTCCAATTTTTTCATCTTCAAAACAAAACAGAATAGGTCAAAGTAAAGCAATCTGAACTGGTCCCTTACAGTCACTTTTGTTTGCCTTCTTTTCTTACATTTCCTGCCATTTTCATGAAAATAATCTCTCCCTTTGTTTCTCCCTCCTCACCTATCGTTTTCTGGTCACCTTTTTATAACTTAGCATACTCCTAGAGGACTTCATTGGAGCAAACTTTGATAAGATCACCAATAGGAAAGCAGGAACCAAGCATCGCTTTTTTGGAATGTGACATATTCCATATTTTGGATATAGCATTGTTCATTGTTTTTTCTCTCCACTTCAAAACTATTAGTTGACCCATGTTCCTCAGTCGCTGTGTTGGGGTTGACTTTCCTAGCCCTTCAATGACTGCTCTGTGTATTCTTCAGATGTGAAAGATTCTTGCTAGGACATGTTTTCTGTGCATTAAAGGCACATATGTGACTGTAGTGTGTATAGTGTTGATTCATGTAGTGATTAAATATGATCTAATAAGTTATTGCCAAAATTGGTTTCAAGGTGCAGGAGTCCAGGGCTGGGTCCTGACCTTAGTGGCCTTGGATTAGAAAACTTGAAGATGTGAAAGAGTTCTGCCAGTTGCTCAGAGCTGGTTGGAGCTTCAGCGTGATGGCATTTTTCACTTCAAAGAGGTGGCACCATCACCAACTGTGTCTCTGTGAGAAAGCTTAATGCACCTAGGATGTTTACTTAACTATAGGTGAGAACAGAGGGCAGTTCTGTCTTTGGCTTTATATGAGTGCCTCTGTGATTTTATAAATTATCTTCCAGTAAAAAAAAATGACAACATTAACTCTCTTTGGTGATTTCATAGATCTCTCAGGATAGTTGCCAATTTATGAACATTAGAAGAGTTTAGACAAAATCCAAGGTTCTTGGCTTCACTGGAAGTATCAAATGATTTAGCCATCATTGGCACTCTTTTCCACATTTGTACTATTAAGTTGTTTTCGTTTTTGTTCTTTTGGTGGTGGAAGTTGAACTCAGGAACTTACCTTGCCAGGCCTGTGCTTGTGCTGCTGGGCCCCTATCCCTGGTCCTACAAATTTATACATTGCTAAAGGCAGCAATGTTGAGAGATAAATGTGGCTGACTGTCTCAGGCTGGTCTTGTTTATTGTAATTACTGGATATCTGAAAGCGCAGGAGTCCTTGCTCAAAATCAAATTTGCTTACACCCTCATGAACAGCCTGGAGCCCTCAGCACTATAAGAAATACTGTGGCAGTTGTTTAGCACCCACTCTGGTATTTTGTCATTTAGCTGAACATGTTAATGAACAGAGAAAAAAACTCATGTTCCCTAGACCTAACTAGCAGTCCCATTCTATTGTCCTCTGCTATTCTTTAGTTAAATTTTTGTCTGAATTTTCAGCTGGACTTCTAGTAACTTAAGAACTTTGCTTCTCTATAAATCCTCTTTAATATTCTTCCATTGCTGAGAAAGTATCTTTCTAGAAGGCCTGTGTTATTGCTTTGAAATAAAAGCAAAAGCTTTGTATTTCCATAGATAAAACAGCTTCTAATAATCAATAGGTCCAAACTTCTGTCATTCTACCAAATTCCCAGGGCAGTGGCAAAACACCATTAAGGTTTTTTTATACCAAACTTCTAATTTATTTTTTTTTTTTTTTTGTGGAACCAGGGATTGAACTCATAACCTTGTACTTGCCAGGCAGGCACTTGTGCCCCTGAGCCATCTCCCTGGCCCCCCAAACTTCTAATTTCTATGCTCTCACTCCCTAAATTTCTTTTGATTTCTCTCAAAACACATGGCACAAATACATCTGTGCTTATTTTTCTGTTTAAATCATATTGCTTTTGATAAGTCTATTTTTATGCTACAAGGATAGCCAATATTTTGGCCCTAGACCTTCAAGGTCAGTGAGGACTCAGGACATAAGAAAACCTGTGTTGTAACATCCTGTAACTCAGTGGTGTCCCAAATTTTGTGCTGAAGTCTATTTTGGGGTCATAGAGGAAAGGGATTGATGATGTATAGTGTCCCTAAGGAGAGTCACCTACAGAGAAAACATTCTTTCAGGCTTCCACAGAGAGCAAACTGGTCAAGGAATGGCCATGACTCATCCAGACTGCTGACACTGACAACAGCGCTACAAAGCACTGTACATGGTTTCAAGGTAAATCTTGAGGGGGTTTTGACTGACCTTGGGAGATACAAATGTTACATGTTCTTTTATAGAGGTGTTATTTTAACTTGCTGTTAACCACCCAGCAGAAAAGTTTAACTACAACACATAAGAAGTAAAGCTAGATTAGTATGTTGAGCTGTAAAAGGCTTAAATCAACAGCTTCTGACATTGTCAGTTCTTCCAATAACTCACTATGATTATGGAATATTGGACTATGTATACAACTACTTTCTCTTAGTTCAATCAGAAAAAAATTTATATCAATAATGATCAGAAAAATTATCATGTCTGCATCCTATACTCATAGCTACTATGAGGACAATATTATACATTGTATCAATTATTGGGGATGTACTACTAAGATGTTTTGAAACTGTCACATTGTTATTTATTATTAACAGTAATAAAAAATCAAAAAGACAATAAATAAATAAATTAATTAATTAAAAATAAAATTATGCATTTAAAAATATCCTGATTCATTTTCCAAATATAGATTTTTAAAACATCTTAAAATTTAGTTATAACAAAGAAAACCCTTTATTCTGTTAATAGGAGGTATCAAAGTGTGACCTGATTATTACTTAACAAATGAAAATATGATATTATACAATACAAGGGCATAATATGTCATTTTTGATTCCTTTAATTTAATCATTCTTTTTTTTATTTTAGACAAGGGTCTACAGGCTTTTAAGGGTCCCAGTACAAGACTGGATTCATAGTGATCCACTGTTTACAGCCTCCCAAGAGCTGGGATCACAGGCACCAACAACTATACCCAATCTCAATTGCCATATCAGCTTGCCCTGGTAGTGGGGCCAGCACAGTAGGCTCAGGGATTGAACCCCTGGCCCCTGCACCTGCTTGCAGACACTTTAATCCACTTAGCTATTAGGCTGGCCCCTAATTCAATCATTCTTCCTAAAACTTTATGTCATTATCAAAAGCCAAATCTTGTAAAAATTTATTTCAGGTACAAGTTCATTTGATCTAGTTAAACACAGTGTCACTGGTACATGAGGACGTGTGATATTCTCTTTCTTTTGACAAAATTCAGCTAATAAATAGAAATTTAAAGCTGATCTTTTTTGTTTATGCCAAGTATTTATGGTTTTGTAGGCTTGGGGCATATTTGGCCATCTTTTAGGAAGTTATTCTTGAAATTTAATATACATAACAATCACATAAACGTTGGAGGAAGCTCAGTTTGTTGGTCTCAAGGCCTAGGGTTTCTGAATCTGCAGATTTTGGATGGGTCTGGGAATTTGGATTCTTAGCAAGTTCTCCAATCAAGCTGCTGGGTGGGGTACCACACTTGGGGAACCACTTTTCTGAGTAGATAAAATTAGTTAAGTATCTGCTTCTTTCTCTCTATTGGTCAGAGAGGTCTAGCTAGATCCAGTCCAGGACTTTATAAAATGAGAGTGGGTCATGCCTAAATGTCTCCAGACTGAAGTTACACTTGTGCTGATGGTTAGCTTCTTCCACCATGATCTATTTTATGAAAGATCAAGAGATATTTCTTTTCTTTTTTCATTTTTTTCCACTACCAGGTACAATGCATCGGTCATCAGTTTCCAGAAATAGTACATGTTTTTCTCCTCTACTCACTTCTTGCACATAGGCCATCTCCTTCCTGTTATAATATTCTTGCAGCTTTTCAGCCACTGCTGACCTCATTTGCCTCACTACCAAATTGGATTTTATTGTCAAGCAGAATGACTGTGTATTCTAAATGAATAAATAGCCTAAGTTCATTTCTTGATCTCTAGCAGTATCGGCCTTTGTGGAAATCTCATCACGTAATAAGAATGACAGATTCTTGCAGTCATGGACAGATGGTTTAACAGGCAAGATGGAAAATAAACACATAAAAAAGTGTGATGCATTGGGGAGTGGCATACATCATGAAGACATAAGATAACTGCCTGAGAAGAAACCTACTGCAGCTACTCTGCAAACAGTCCTCTGAGATGACTACACTGGGCTAACCCTGAAGATAGGAATATAAGAAATGCAGAAAAGGGCATTCCAAACATACAAACTTCACTAAAGTCCTGAGATAGAAATGAGTTCAGACTGCTCAAAAGAACAGACGGATGTCCATGGGGACTGACATTAGTGAAGGTGTCAGGAAATTAATATATCTCAGCAGTGCAGGTTGGGGTGTGAAGGGAAAATTTCCACCAGCTTTTTAAAACTATTTGTTTCAGCACACGGAGAGCTAGGAGACTAGGAGATGTCACACACCAGAGGAAAGCAAAGTCTGTCCTGCTCCGCTTGAGTTAGAGATCAACAGTAAAAGAGGAGGAGAAACGGAAGAGTAAGGCCAGAATTCACTGCCTAGTCTTTGAAGCAGGTAGTACAGAGTGCACACTAGCTTGTATGTATTTCTTATTTCGGAAAGTGCACACTCAATATTATGTCTTAGCCTATCATCTTTTCCATAAATTCTGAATTCAAGAATTAAACAAATGAGAAATAGAAATACAGATAAAGAGATAAAGATGAAGGTAGAGAAAAAGAGATATAAATAGATATATGCTAGAGGAAAAAGAATTCTCTCCTTTTTCACAAAGTAAAATTTTGAACAGAGGAATTTTTCTTGTATTAGCTTACAAAATCAGTGCTCTCAGTCTGTAATGATTCTGATAAAATTATGAAGAGAACAGTGTATAAAAATTTCTCTTTCTTTCCTTCTTTCACATTCTCTCTCTTAAGAAATGGAGAAGCATGAAAGATTAGTGTAAAGCATCAATGGTGAACCTTTTGAAACTTTCAGTGTTACAGCCTGCTGTGACACTCATGCCACTGGTTTGCCACCCATGGCCTAAAACAAGACTTGTGCATTTTTCAACACCCATCAGAAATTCATCAAGCTTATTATACCTGATAATTTCAAATATTTCATTTCTTATGTTATTAGCTTCTAGAAAAACCTAAAGATAGCTGAACTGAAAAGTGTATAATCTAGGATGGAAAATAAGTCTATATAATCAATGAAGTATTAAAATAAGCAACACAATGTTTCAATACTACACAGCTAAAATAGTCTTGCACTGGAACCATATTAGTTTTCACAGTATTCTAAAAGCAACTCATTAAATGAAAAGAAAAGACCATTGGCTTATGCTGTAAAGACTGCTATAATCTTACATATAAACTTGTCTTCTGCATCCTTCACCACCACCTGCATGAATGAAATTACCTGTCTGCGTCCACTGTTACATCATGAACACCCCTCTGGACAGCATCCCTGGAAGTTGCAGTGTCTGGTACCCGGTTCAGACTTCTTGTGTATAGGTTAAGCCCTCCATCTGTCATGTACCTGAAGACAAATATCTAATTACTCTACAAAAAATTAAATTACCTTTATAATTTAATTAAATGCACACCCCATGTTCTTCATTTTCTTCATTATTTAACATCAACCCCAGTACTATTTTTTCTGTATAAACATTTTACTCATCAGAAAGATATTTTTAGTAATTATGTATCTTTTCAATTCTCTTAGGAGATCGATATTCTTTAGTACAATGTGTAAGCAGACTAGTATGAAACCTATTTTTTCTCCTTTTTTATCAGTATTTGGAAAGTTTGCAAATAATATCAGTCTTATTAGGGAAGAGTAAAATCTTTTTATTTTCTAAGTACTATTTTTTAAGCAGTGGAGGATCACTGAACTAAGGGCACTTCACTTAACTTAAAATTCATTTATTTGAAAGTAAGAACTATGCCTCAATTGGTCACTAACCTAAAATAATAACCATGGGCTGAGGAGAGAGCTCAGAGGAATAAGCACCTGCTTGACAAGCTCAAGGTCCTGAGTTTGATCCCTAATACTGAAAAAAATAACTAAGATGTATTAAGTGTTTGAAATGTTGCCAGGGTCTATCCTAAGTAATTTCCACGTAATAACATGATCATCTTAATTTCAGAGATGAAGGAAATGCATGCTTACAGGGTAAGTCCTCATACATGAGTGAGAGAGCTAAGGATACTTCTAGAAGGCTGGCGAAGAAGCCAGGGTCATTGTAACCACCACTCTGTGCTGCCTGACCTGAGAGCCTATTCTGACCTCTGCATTGTGTCTTTGAGCTCTCTGTATTAACAAGTACACTGGTTATGTATTAAATTGTTATGAGCCAATCATATTTTATCTGTAAAATCTTTGTTAATATGATTTACTCAATTTCTATTAAGTTGATTTTTTTTCTATTTATTCTTTAGTTTTCCACTGATACTAATCCTATTTTCGTTGAACACATTGCATACACTTCACTTATATAGGGTTTGATTCTGGTAACTTTGTCTTACACATTTATATGTCATGTTATTTTTGTCTGAATAAAAGCAGGTTTTAGTGAAATTGCTGTCTTAAGTTCACATAGCAACTGTTATTTTTTGTGTAGTTTTAAACCCACGCTTTCAGACTTTTATAGTTGTGTCTATCTCCCTTTTACCCAGATCTTCTCTCCTTTGGCCTTAATTCCACATCTTGCTGATTTGGCTAAAGTTCCAGAACTTTGTCTGAAGCAGTTTGCCCAGGAAGAGAATAGTGGCTCAGCCTTCTATGCAGGAACTGGACACTCTGTTCTATTCCCACATGACCAGTGGCCCAGTACAAACCAGAATGCTCTTCTTACCTGCTGCAACTTCTCACATAAATGTTGATGCCATGTTAGTTCTCTGCCAGTTGGCTGCTTGCTGTCAACTTCTTATACATGAGTAACATTATCATCTTTTCCAAGTAGTTTTTTTTCCATTTCTTTGGCATTGCTGTTACTTGCCTTGTTTTAATGGGGAACTCAATAATTTAAAAAAAACCCTCTGCTTCTACCATATATTGTATCTTCCTATATTCTATTCTGCTTTAATAGTTAAATTTTTCTGTCAGCTGCTATATATCAATAGTAGACAAATTTAATTATATGCACATCCACATAACTTAAAGTGATTTTCTTTCCTACGAAAAGGTGAAACACAGTTCAATACCTTCCTTTAAAGTTGCACTGATAACATGGAAAAAATGCCCCTAGATCAAAGGTGTTAGTTAAAAAACCTATGTTAACAACAAATGACTACTATGAGACACTTCTTGATTATGTGAAAAAATAGGTCACAGAGAGAAAGCTGTGCATGTGGACAAGTAGATAGTCTCACAGGGCCGATTCTTCAGGCGTGAAGAGTGGAAGTAGTCTTTTAAGTTTCAAGTGCAGTGCCAGCTATGTGGGCTCAGGCCCTATGACAACTTCTTTAGCTGTAATTTGGAGAGAGCAACACTGCCTAGAACATTGCCTAAGATGTAATAAGTACTACTTCATTCAAAGTAGCATCATCAGGTCATTTTTTTCTATCAAGTCTTCTGTATTTGTTAGCATTTGTCTTATGTCCCATACATGAATTTAGAAAAAAAGAATTGAGATAAAGAATCTGACTTACAAGATAAGCAATTTAAAGTTCATTTAGGTGACTTCAATTTTCCACTGTCACACATACTTCAGTCAGTAAAGCTCACTACAGGAGAATCCAGGTAGACTCCAGGTAGAATCAGGATTACAGTGTACCTTCCAGCCTATTTTCAGATGTCATTTTCTAGTATTCTGAGATTATTTTGTGTTTGCATGATGTGATTTAAGTACAATTTGCCTTTTAGGTTATGTGCTTGATCCAAATGACTTAAGACTATGCTAGAAAAAAAGATAACTCCAATTTTCACTCAATTTTCTCCCAGTTTTCTAGAGTGTTCTTTTTTAGCTTCATAAATAGAGATATTTTTTTCAGGCTTATTATAAGTAAGAGGCCTTTCTCTGTATAATTCCTAATTACTGACAGATCCACATCCCCAAGTGTGTAAAGTAATTTCAAAAAGAGCAGGAAGAGATAAGCCTTTGCATGCTTCAAGAAATTTTGAATTCTCAGGATGCTGATTAGGTAATTTTCTGATTTCTAACCAGAGTACATGAAAAATATGAAATCTCATTCTCATTTGAATTGTCTTCATGACATTCCTGTGCTTTCATGAGAAAAAAGTCCTAAATTATACATCTTCATTGATTACTCTGTCTGTTGAGCCTCCTGCCCTTTTAACCAGCAAAACATACTTTTAGAAATCATGACAAAAATATAACCTTGTGATTCAATTTTTCATAAGTTGTATCACAGCTGTTTCTAAGCATTTTTTATAAGGAAAATACAATTAGATAGTCTTATATTCTCCCCACATTTAAATTATAGGCTAAGATATTCCACTGCCTCCTAATGATGCCATCATCCACTGATACCAAAAGCGTGCACCCCAAATGATCTCCACACAGGAGCCTCCAATCCCCCTGATGTGAGAGCCAGCCACGCCCCCACCTTCCACACACAGGAGACTGGAACGGATGCGCTTTAAATTTTAATCTCCACTAGGACACTATATATATATATATATATATATATATATATATATATATATATGTGTGTGTGTGTGTGTGTGTGTGTGTGTGTGTGTGTGTGTGCGCACGCATGCATATGTATATTATAGTCATGCAGATATATAACTCTGGAGCTACTTTTGTGAAGAACTAGGAATAATTTTATTTGGCCAACATAAAAGATATAGACCACTGATGCACTTTTATTTATAGAAAAAAAAGTTTATTATCTCATTCTGTCACTCCTCCCTTCCATTCCACCCTTGAAGTAGCAAGTATTTGTACTTTGGTGTATATCATTTCATAAACATCAAATTATCATATATATTTAAAAAGATTTGTTTGAGAGACTACCCAAGTTCTCCTGAGTTCTTTTTAAGTTAGGGCAGGGTCTTCAGGGTGTACAGGGTCTCACTATGTAGATTGGACTCGTAGTGATTCTCCTGCTTTCACCCTCCCAATTGCAGGGATTACAGGCGTGTACCACCACACCTAGCCTAGATCACTGTCTCAGCGAGCCTGTTGAGGCCTGTCCAAATAGTGCCTGTAAGTCTCACTTTCAAATAAAATTGGCAATACACTGTACATATACACAGTAAATCTTTGTAGCTTGTCCTGGGAGTGTTGTGCAAGATGAGCACACATTTCTATTATATTTTCAACTTAAAAAAAAAACCAAATAATCAACTTTTATGACTCTCAGTTAAAGACCAGTGGAATGGTCTATCCAACTTTCCTTCTGATTGAGAATAATATATTTTAGTCAAGCTCCTGAATGGATTGTATCTTCCACATTTGTACTTCTCTTACAGATTTTCTTTTTAAATGTATTTCCATTATCTATAGCTATTTAAATCATAAAAAATGTTTTCTTAATAATTCCTTTACATTTCATACCAGAATTTAGCTCTTCTTTATTCTGAATTCAAATCTAAATTTTTAATCCGTACAAGTCCCTTGAAGTTACTCACATATTCTAGATAGATGCCCCTTGATTTTTGACTTGTTTTGGTTCCCACGTAAAAACAGACTTTACCCTCAATTGTGAATTTGCCTATTTTGCTAAAATTCATTTTGTAGCCTCCCAATCAATACTGGCAGTGCTCTGAGCCGCTCACAGACATGGGAGGAAAAGTGCAAGATTTGCATCTCAGAGATCACCAGCTAAGGGCAGACAAGGAAGCACTCCTCCTGCTACTGCAAAAAGCATCCCACCTGTGGTCTGCCTAGTGCTACCTCTTCTTCATGTGCATTCTTCCTGTTGGAAAGTTTGCTCCAGATAGCACTGAGGGTCATTCTGAGCTCCTAAGCACATGAAGTCCATAATGCTAAAAAGAAAGTAATAATGATGAGTAATGAGATTGTTGGTGAGATAGCTCAGGGGACTAAGAGCCCACCTATCAAGTTCAGGAACTAGGGTTCAATTCCCAGCACCACATGCCACATCAGCTCCACCCCTGGGCACTCTAAACCAACCCCTGAGACTAGGCATGGTGTCATAGGCCTGTAATCCAGTTCTGGGGAGACTGAAAACAGGAGAATCACTGTGAGTCCAAGCTGCATAGTGAGGCCCTGTATCAAACACATAAAAAAGAAAGAAAACCAAAAATAAGATTGCCAGTGTGCAGATGTACACACACACACACACACACACACACACACACACACACACACACATATATGTGTCCATATGTAAATATATATAATTAAATATTGATAAAATATACTTGCACAGTAATATAAACACTGAATACACAAATATGCCAACTTAAAGAGAAGCAAAAGAGGAAAAGGAGGAAAGTAGAGGCAGGTTGTAAAGAGTGAAGAAGAGAAAAGAAAATGTAGCAAAGACAAACATCCTTAGTCTAATAATGCCATCATAGTTTCTGTACTGGATACTTCCTCCTAAGCTTAATTAAGTCTATCCAAATGTAATAATAAAAATAATAAATAATAATTAAAACTTATATGATATTAATTATATTGAATATAATGGTAATGATGAGGAAAAAAAGAGATTTATGGAGCAATTTATTGTGCTAGATACGTAAATGAGTTTTTCATTCTGTATACAATGAAGTACTACATTTTTATCCTTATGTCAGATGATAAAAAATTAATTTGGGTACGTTAAGCTCCCAATGGATCTGAGGGTAGAAACAGATTTAAATCAGGCACTCTGAATCAAGCTACAACCTGCCCTAAGCAATCACTCTCTGCCACTCCACCCCCCATGCTACAAGGGTAGATATAGAAATAGCGGGCTGTTGGACCTCAGAGCATTGGCACGGGACTATAAATATCATCAAAAGCTGGTACTGTTAGCTTGTATGTGTGTGTTTTCTTTAGATTAGGTCAGGTTTTCATTCAAACATAAGCTTTTTAGAAATCAAAAAGAGTTACTCATGTAGAAGAATAATTCCTTAGACAGATCATCTAAGACTAGTATAAAATTAGGTCAAATCCCACACTCACATGAAAATTATACTTAAACCTAATTGAGAAAGTTTTCCATAAATTATTGAGCCTCAGTGTTATCCTCCTTCCAATTTTATGGCTCAGTATAATTTTGAAATTTCAGGATGCACTTTGTGTGGCTAGATAATGGGCTTTTTCAGTAAAATTTGTTTAGTTTCATGCATGTTATTAAATATGATTGGTAGATGATATGATAAAGGAAAGGGAATATAAATTACAATAATTTTTCTTTTCAAATACTTTATTATGGTTTACTTTTCGTATTTAAATATGCTTGGAAAATATGGGAAGTGCAGTTCAAAGAAATGATGTTGTTGCTAAACATGCCCAGTGTACATTCATAGAAAAGGAACTATTGTATCTTATTGCGCCACATGTAGCACTTTCCTTTTTGATGGTGGTACTAGGGATGGAACCCGGACCATCACGGACAGAGCCATTTTTATCACTTGATATTTTGTAATCCATTCTCACTAAATGCTTGCACTGCTGAGGCTTGTGATCCTCTTGCTTCAGCCTCCCAGAGCACTGGGGTTAGAGGTGCGCTCCACCAGCCCTGTGCAGATGGACATCAACTGAGTTTGGAGCACTCTGGCCTTCCCTGTGTTGCACAACAGGAGCCTGTTATGGTTTATGTCTAGTTGTCTCCCTAAAGCCTCATGCAATCATCGGGCAAGGACTTCCAGAGTTTGAGACTAGATTCATGATCCCTGGGATCATGTGTTTTAGTACTGATCTAGAGTTGAGACTTGATCCATGATTCCTGGGATTATGTGTTTTAGTACTGATGGGATTATGGGTCTAAGTATTTCTGGGATTATGGGCGTAGCCTAAGGTGGACAGACTGAGGTGGAGAGCCTGAATGTAATATAAAGAGAGACAGAAAGACAGACTCATGCTGTTGCTCTCTGCTCCCCTGGTTATTCCTTTGCCTCTATTGCCATTGTTGCTGTTCTGCCGCCATGAACTGTTGTTCTCTGCCATGTGCCTCTCAGCCTTGGAGCCATCCAAATATGGACTGAAACCTCCAGTAATTGTGAGCTAATGAACCTTTCCTTCCTTCAGTTTGGGTGTCAGATATTTGTCCCAGGAACAAGAGAAGAGTAACTAAGACAGAGCCTATAGGCTCAATGTCTTTGTGAATAAGTATGTGTAAAATATCCACTCCCCATTGGCATTGGTAGTAGGGAGGATGAATGAGACAAAATATTTCATGCTTTTTAATCCTAATGCAGTAGATGACAGGAGGAACATAGAATGCTATCACAATTATTAATGAAAGTAGTTTTAATAGAATCTGGAATGCATCCCACCATAGCCCATCCTGATTAAAGCAAGCATTTCAAAATCCTGACATATGCTAAGGGGTTAACAACCACACTGTTTTGTTTGATTAAAAGAAGGGAAACAAAAAATCTTAGACCTTTTAAAGTCTGTGTGGTGACAGATGGGTTGGCATATTAGCTTGCTTGGTTACAAAACCTGAGGGGAGACCCCCAGAGAACACTTCCGGGCATGTCTGGGTGTGTCATGGAGACAGGGCTTGGAGGCTCACACCCTCCTTCAGCCCTCCCTCTCACCTCTGTTTGCCAGTGTGGCAGTGAGCTAAACAACTGCTGCATCATGTCCTTCTGCCAGGACATTTCTGCCTTGGCATTAATGAACCGTGCCCTGAATCTCCTTAAAACATGGAAAATGGGTGAGGTGGCACATGTCTGTAATCCCAGCACTGAGGTGGTTGAGACAGGAGGGTCGTTATGAGCCCGAGCTTCATACTGAGAGCCTGTACCAAATAAATAAATTAATGAATTATTTAAAAAGTGTGCCATATTAAACCCATCCTCCTTTATATGTTGTGAGTGTCAGGTACTGGATCCAACAGTAGAAATGCTGGGTGAAGCAGTCTAATGCCATCAATAGAGAACAGACTGAACGAGCCAATTAAAAGTAAAGGCAGGTAACTAAACAAGTATATCATTGATGAATGCTAGAAAGTATTTATTCTTCAAAGCAGTTGCAGGCAGCCTGAGACAAAAAAGAAGGTTAAGCATTTGGGCAAAATTCCTCCTTTCTCCTTCCTACGTCCTTAACTGCAAAATCTGTTACTTAAGAACATGTGAAAGTCACCCCGAATTAGCCAGGCCATCTGTGTTTCTCTAAGAATAGAGAATGCAATGGTTTATAATGAATGCAGAATCAAAGGAAACCCACTCTGCTTTTTTCTTTCCCATGAATGAGCAGAGCAAAGGCCTTGAAACACCTCAAAGTAAAGTCAGATTGCTCTCCCTTTCTAGCAAGCTAGCAAGTAAACACCCACGTCTTTTCCCCGAGTGGACACATCCCGCCCTCCTCTGCTCCCACGGGAGGAGGCGCTGCTGAGTTGAGGCCACTCACCCGCTGTTGATGTCATCAGAGCGGAGGCTTTTCCCCAGGATGTCGCCATCGCTCATGTATCCTCCCACATCCACCTCCGAAGACATGTCCAGGTCGCTGCTGGCTTTCTCACTCATGTCCATTTGTGACATGTTTCCCAGCCGAGAGACAGCGGCTCTGCGGAGAGGGGTTGTGTACATGAACCTGGACGGGTCGCTGTGGATGAACCTGCCGGTCCCGCTGCGGGAGTAGCCAGCGCCCATGGAGGGCGCGTCTCCAGCCTGCAGCCGTGGGCTCGCCTGGCCAAGCCTCCAGGTCATGGGCGTAGGTCGACCTGTCAGGTTCGGGATGCTCCTTCCGTTCACTTCGGTCGTCACAGTGCTGTCAAATGTTGTCTCCAGTGTGCTATCAGAAAAAAAAAAAAAAAAAAGGAAAGAAAGAAATGAAGAAATAGCTATGCTGTGCTCCACTGGGATACCCAAAATGCATGAAGACAAGAAAGCCACGAGCTGAAGAAATCGTATTTTAGGAGAATACGTCTTTCACTTAAAAAGCTCATTTCTGTCCAGGATCATTTTATGACTCTGATCACCTCTGTAGAAATTAATATGTGGGACATGCAAGATACCTAAGTGGCCTAAAAAGTGCCTGCTTAGGCAAGCTGAGGCAAACTCAGGGACCGTGGTTCAATCCCCAGCACCACATGCAGTGCCAGCCCTGCCCACATGGCAGGATGAGCTAGCCACAATAAAAGAAGGGAAGGGAAGGGAAGGGAAGGGAAGGGAAGGGAAGGGAAGGGAAGAAGACAGAGAGAAAGAGAAAAGAAAGGAAAGAAGGAAGGAAGGAAGGAAGAAGGAA
>PVJA010007940.1:18874-66634 GCA_004027025.1 Myocastor coypus | reverse complement strand
TTCTGGGGTTTCCACTGAATTGGCTTCTCACTCTCTGCTTCACACACTGCCCTCTCAGGAGCACACTGCCTGGCCTCCCAGGCCTTCTTCTGAAATCGAGGTGGAAGCCTTCTTAAACTAACAGCTCTTGCATTCTGAATGCACCTAAAACCAGTGCCACGTGGATGATGCCAGGGTCTGCTGCCAGCTGGAGCAGTAGACAGGCTACCTTCTCTCTTGCTTGTAGGGGTGGAGTGCCTGGATTGATAAACACTCTGACCTTGATTCCTAGGAATAAATTCTCCATGCCGGCGCCATTTTGGAACCTGGTTTGGCCGCTGCCACCATTCTGGTACTTGGGTCTCTGTGGCCTTCTCAAGGCAAAGCCTCTCTCCTTTGCAATTCTGGGGCTGCAAAGCACAGACAGCTGCCACCTCTTGTGATGCCTTCAGGCCATCTTTTCCATTCGCTGGTTCCTTCCCAGCAATGGAGATCCTCTCAGCTCCATCTTTACAGTCCACAGCTCTCCTGGTGTTTCCTTTCTGGCCAAACTCACATTTTAAATCATCCTGCTTGGCTCTTTTCTCTTGATTTTCAACATAAATCTGGCTAAAAGCAACCAATAACAATCACGCCACCGCCCCAATAGTTTGCTGCTTTGAAATGTCTCTTGAAAGATTAATCAGTCCGCCATGCTTAATCTCAGTCTTAGGCAAAGTCTCTGGGCACGAGCAAAATTCCAAAAGACTTTCAGCCAATCCATAGCACAAATCATCTGGAGTCCAATGACCAATGCTGTCCTTTTTTCCAGCAGAAACCTACTCAGCCTGATCTTTACAGGCAGGCCTTCTGTCAGTCTTCTGGTCTAATCTCTGGCCAAAATCGCCCAAGCTGAACAGCCGAAGCCGTTCTACTGCTTTGTTTTTAGCCGACATCTCTGAACCTTTCCTATCTCTTCCCGTAACCCATTTCCAAAAGTTTATAATCCACATTGTCAGGTATAGTCACAGCAACGACCCCACTTCTCTGGTACCAAGTTCTGTCTTAGTTACTTTTTGCTCGTTGCTGGGACAAATACCTGACACTCAAAATGAAGGAAGGAAAGGTTTATTTAGCTCACAGTTTCTGGAGGTTTCAGTCCATATTCGGCTGTCCCAAGGCTGAGTGGAGCAGAGCAGAGCGCATCCAGTTCATGGCGGTGGAACAGCAACAAAATGGCGGCAGAGGTAGTCAACCAACACGGCAGCAGAGCAACAGCAACAGCTAGAGCTCCAGTCTGTCTCTCTGTCTCTCTTTATATTACATTCAGGCTCTCCGCCTTAGCTCCCACCTTAGGCTACACCCATAATCCCAGAAGTACTTCCACCCATAATCCCATCAGTACTAAAACCTATAATCCCAGGGATCGTGGATCAAGTCTCAAACTCTAGAAGTCCCCGCCCAATGACTCCATGAGGCTTTGGGGGGACAACTAGACATAAACCATAACAGTATGTATGTATGTATGTATGTATGTATGTATGTATGTATGTATTTGGTATAGGGTCTTACTACACAGCTTGGACCCATAGTGATCATCCTCTTTAGTCTCATCAACACTGAGGTTACAGGTATAAGCCACCATGCCCAGTTTCAGTGGCCCTGGATCCTTGTGCTTGCCAGGCAGGCATTTTGACCACCAAGCTATCTTCACAGTCCCTGCTCACAACTTAAAGGGGAATTCTTCAGATACTTCCTTAGTTTTATATGCTGTTCCTTCTTTCTTGCATAGCCTATGTTGCTAGGTTGATGTAAAAATATCTATATCTATATCTAAATATATATATATATATATATATATATATATTTCAAAGAGAATAAATAATTAAGACATTAGAAATCAAACAATCTTTTTTAAAACCAAAGTAATAGGAATTCAACAATATTTGTTACATTATCTATTGTCTTCAAAATAATTATGCAGATTACCAGATAAAGCATGGAAAATTGGTCAGACCATCAATGGTCATTCAAGAAATACAAATTAAAGCATCACTAAGATTTTTTCTCACCCCAAAAAGAATGGCCATCATCAAGAAATCAACCAACACCAAATGCTGTGAGGTGGCAGGGAGAAAGGAACCTTTCTGTGCTGTAGTTTGGAGTGCGGACTCCTGCAAGCACTGTGGAAATCGGTGTGGAAATTCCTCAAAGATCTTTCTTGCTGATTTCTCTAATTGTACATTTCTTTCTTTGCTCAGCATCAGCAACACACGTGTTACCTAGAATTGTTGTGAAATAATCTAACATAGGCACGGAAACGTGGGCACAAGTAGTGTGGGATATAATTTTCACTGAAAAGAGTCAAGTGTTCTCTGTCTATCTTTCTATCTGTCTGCCTGCCTGCCTGTGTGTCTCTCTCTCTGTCTCTTTTTCTACCTCTCTGTCTCTGTCTCTGTCTGTCTCTGTCTCTCTTCTTCTTCTTCTTCTTCTTCTTCTTCTTCTTCTTCTTCTTCTTCTTCTTCTTCTTCTTCTTCTTCTTCTTCTTCTTCTTCTCCTCCTAATATGGCAATAATATAAACTGATAACAACATTGCTAAAAAGGTAAAACCGGCCCAGAGGTGATCATGTGAAGTAGAGAAGTCCTACTTCTCTTGGTTCACTAATTTTCACTCTCAGAGAGAAGACATTTTCATGTCACGAGTACATCTCCTTTTGGCTTTCTATTATAGAGTGTGTGCTTTGTGCTAAGGAAAGAGCCCCCTTAAAATTCATTCACCGTGCAGTGGCCCAAGAAAACTTGAAATATTTTTCTGCTTCGGTTTAAAAATCTTAGTGAACTTTACAAAAGGCTTTATTTGAAACAAGCACACATTTGTAAATGCAGCTTAGAAATCCTTTCAGTTCTTGTAGTGTTTCAATTTCTATGTGCTACCTTTGTACCTCTTTCAAATTCAGCCACAAGTGGATTTTGTTGTTGTGTAACAGCTTGTCCTTGTCTTTGTTTTTTGATACTTAATGCTCTCTGTGATGCAGGAATTTTACCTGAATCTCTTTGGAAGATTAAATCTTTTTTGAATCTCCTCAGAGAGGTCTTTCACAGAATTACTAATATCTTCACTACTTCTTTATGTTAAAGTTTCTGATCTTTATAGTTTCTAAATTTTGAGAGCATTGCAATTACTTGCTTGGAATCCACCTTGCCCTTCCTTCCAGAAAAGATCCTGAATCGCAAGATCCTCTGCAGTCCTGTTCTGCTGTGCAGTGCCTTGTGAGAAGCACTGTAGAGCTATTCGTTGAGTCTCTTATGTGATGGAATTCAGTAAATGGAGAAACAGAACTGAGTGACTATGAGAATACAGCATTCATGCCTGTTTATCGTACGTCATCAGTCAGCTTGCTAACTCTAGATGGAGCATGAAGTCATCGTTGGATACAGAATGAAAGCTGAGTGAGGGGAGAAAATAGAGAAGGAAAGGGAAGGAGGAAGGTGTTAAAATATGTGACGTGCATGTATCGACTCCACTATGGGAATGCAAACCTGACGCACTGCAAACACACTAATAAAAGAAGAAATGAGGAACATACAGAAATATTTTAAAACACGTGGTAAAGCTAACTGACAAAACATTGCTCTTCCTTTTAATTTTACATTCATGAAAACATGAATTTTCAAGGATAATGAATTTGAATGCACAATGACACTGGTCTATGGTAATTTTTAATAATATTCTTTGTTATTTCGCATAAGTAGAAGGAAGAAAGAATAAGTAATTACTGATTTTTGAAGTGGAGAGCTTTTATTTATTTATTTATTTTCGTTTTCTAGTTAAATTATTTATAAATAATTGAGCCGGGCGTGGTGGCGCACGCCTGTAATGCCAGCACTCAGGAGGCTGAGGCAGAAGGATCGGTGCGAGTTTAAGACAAGCCTGGGCTACAAAAGTGAGCTCAAGGCCAGCCTGAACTGCATAATGAGACCCTGTCTCAAAAAGATTAAATAAATAAATAAATAAATAAATAGATAGATAGATAGATAAAAATAATACCTGTGCTATAAAGCCTCGAGTTTCAAATATCGACTTCATTTTTTAATTTTTCTTTTTTTTTTTTTTCGGTTTTTTGAGACAGGGTCTCCCTATGCAGCTCAGGCTGCCCTTGAGCTCATTTTTGTAGCACAGGCTGGTCTCAAACTCGCAATGATCCTCCTGCCTTAGCTGGAATTACAAGCATGTGTCACCACGCCTGGCTCATTATTTTTAATAAGAAATAACAATGCAACAGTTTCCAAACATGTTAGTAGCATAGCCACAATAATTAATATAATGTATATTGCTGCCTTCGTGGTAGTTATTCAGAGTACAGGATTCAGGCATGATAGTTTTTCTAATCATTGTTTGTGCAAAAATTCTCCTCATTGGCCTAAGAGAATGTAGTTGTATACACCGTCCAATATTCCATAATAGTAGTGGGTTGCATTTTCCACCAATCACTGATATTCTAAAAAAAATCCATATAGAATGCGATAAAAAATATTTACACATTTTTACAGAAAAAAATTAGAAATCTAAGCATATATAAATTTGTAGCAGGTAAAAGCTATAGTATTTTTCCTTGTCCTTTATTCTCTTTTAATGCCATTTGTTGTTTTCTTATAAAATATTCACTTGAGAGAGTATAGCAATAATTGGAATATTATTAGAAATAGTACCTATGTAAAAAACCACAATGACAGGCATTCCAAGCATAGCTTCAGTGTTACACATTGCTATACTCAGTGTGAAAACCTGTTATGGGTTCTTAGGACCATTGTCTAATTCATCCTGAGTATATAAGTGCATGGTTTTGCCTCTGCTATATTTCTTGTCTTTTTTGCTTACAGTCTCTTTACTGTTTAACCCTTAAATTCTTGATTTCCATTTGGCTGCGTTATGCCTTTGCATATCAACTTAAAATGAATGCACACATAGAAATACCACAGTAGACTAGATTTAACCCTTATACTTTAAAAAAATTGAAATTGTTTGCTTAAAATTTATAAAACAAATTCAAATACAAACAAATAAAACCAAATGATAAAGTAATCTTTAAAAAACTACTCAGGTACATCAGAGCTCAAAGTAGAAGTTGCACATAATGTTCCTTCATGTTTCCTACAGTCTAATAGTATGATAAAATATTTCTTTTAACTAGAGAAAGTTTAGTCAGAAGAATTATTGCATGAACTATGTTTGGTTCTTTTGATTGTCATTCTCTGTCTTGAGATGTCATAGGATTTTTATACTCTCATTGAAGCTCTAGAGAAGTGATAACTAATGTGACATAATTTACATAGCTAATTCCATTTACCATAGATGCTTCCATCACAGGTTTCATTTTTATGTATTTAGTGCAGCGTCTGCAGGGTCTCGCTACACATACTGGACCTCTAGTGGTCCTCCTGTTTGCAGCCTCCCAAGCACTGGTATTATAGGTGCAAACCACCATGCCCAGTTTCACATTTGTGAACGTTACAGTTTTTCTTCTCTCCAAATGTCACACTTCTGTCCTTGATAGCATTTAACAGAAGTCTGCTATAAGTGCTAAACTAGTTGATTGAATAGATTGTCATCAGTTCTCACATTTTACAAACAATTTTTATTTCCATAGGATCTGTGTATAAGAAAGAAAATCTCGTATCTGTGGGAGTTTCAAATTTATTCTTCCCGTATCATTGGTCTCCTAATCAATGTGGACTATCATATTATCCTTTTGGAAATGTTAGTGGTGTGTGTGTGTGTGTATGTGTGTTTGTGTGTGTGTGTGTGTGTGTGTATGTGTGCAAATGTGTGTTCAATATGTTAACTTAATAAGACTTTAATTTTGGTAAATTATATTAAACAGAATCAGAAAAGCAACCAAGCTTGAAGCAAATGTTAAAAATTCATACATCCAATATTTCAAATGTTTAATTAGCTCTCCCAGCATGATTCCTTCCAGGTAAAATATTGTTTAATTTACTAGTAATATACAGCTTTATTCTTTCATTTTGATATTAAGACTTTCATTGAATTGTTTCAATTCTTTTCTCCCAGAAACTAAAGAAAGGGTCAAGAAAAGTCAGAAATAACTTCCGAAACATTTTAACCAGAAAAATTACAAAAATTCATACTTATAGTTTTCAGAAAAACAGCTGATGCATAGAAGACACTATTGTTATATTTCATTTTAATGCTAATGGGTTTGAGAGGACTGTGTTACATTCCTGTTACTTGGAGATATGTAGGTTCATGAACTGAAGTACAGATTTTAACCTGCAAGTTCAATATATTCATGCAACAAATATGCCTGGTAGGCTAGTAGTGGAGAAATAACACAAAACTTGTGCCAAAAATAGGCTAAAAGTGAGCCGGAGGGACATGAGTTCCCTAAGCTTGAGGCGGAAGAATCATTTGTGGTGTAGACAAAGACAGAATTATCAGGAAACTTGGTGTGGCAAAACCAACTGCTTTCATTGAGCAGGAGGCGAAAAGCATCGCTAGCCTCTGCCAGTATGAGAGATAAGGAAAAAAGAGATCCCGAATTTCTTTGAAGATGTCACATGTCTTCATCTTCTCCACACAAATCACAACAGACAAGAACATTCTAGAAGTGGGTAACATAAAAAACAACAGGAAAGAAAGTACTTACTTGGGTGTAATTTCTGCTATAGAATTATCTTAATAGCTTTCCCATTGCTGGGAGTAAATATAAAACACAATTTAAAGAAGGTAAGGTTTACTTTGCTCACAGTCTGCAGAGGTTTAGTCCCAGATCAGATGGCTCCAAGGTAGAAATGTGAGTAAAGAGGGCTGTGGTGGAGTAAGTTGCTTACTTTAGAGGGACACAGAAGTGGAGCAGGTACACAGCACAAGAAAGGAAGGCATAAGTTATGGTCCGCAGAGGTGTGCCCCAACAACTCACCCAGGCACATGCAGAAGTGGACTTTACTAATCCTCTACGTGGACAGCCAAGACTCTCAGAAACTGTGGGTTCTAAACAAAAGATGTTGCTTTTGCAATATTAATAGTCTGTAAGTGGAGTGTTTCATTATTATTATTATTATTATTATTATTATTATTATTATTACTATTACCAGCTCAGTCTGCCCTGGGGGTGGGCTGGTGTAGCATGTGGCACTGGGGATCTAATTGTGGTCCCTGTGGTTGCCTAAGCTTTCCTAAGCAGACACCTTAGACTGCTGAATCATCTCTCTGTGTCTCTCCTCCCCCTTTTAAATGTATTTGGTTGGTACAGTGTATCACTACACAGCTCAGACTACTGGCGATCCTCCTGTTTTCAGCCTTCCCAGTGCTGGGATTATAGGTGTGCACCATCATGCCTGGACTTCAGCCAGCTCAGTGTTCCCAGGGGGTGGGGCTGGCACAGCATGTGGTGTCGAGGATCAAACCTCGGTCCCTGTGCTTGCCTAAGCTTGCCTAAGTAGGCACTATAGTCTGCTGAGCTATCTCATTTGCCCAAGGGGGAGGATCTTATTTTTAAAGAAGATCTTCCCAGATTTAAGAGAGCTAGGATGAGGACATTAAGGTAGGACTTCAGCTAATAAGACTGATGTTTTTAAAATAAGAAGAAAGTTTGAAAGTAGACAATGGCAAACAGGTAAAATAACATCTGGGCGTAAATACAGGCACTGGCATGGTGAAGAAACACAACAACGAATGCCAAGGAATGATAACAATTACGCAAAGGAGAAGAAGAAAGCAAAGATTCTCTGAAGAAGCTTCTGAACTGGCTTTCCCAAACTTCACTTTCAGTTTTCTAGCCCTTAGTATTAAAAACAAAGAAACAAGAATACCAGCCTGTCATTTTATGTGCACACTTTTTATGTAAAAGCAAAAATTTACACTAAAACTTACATTTTAAGTAGGATAATATGCAATGAATACTTCAAATTAAACACACAAACTCTGTTCGATCTCTTTTGAGTATTTTAAATGTTTGCCACAGTAGTTACTGGATAAAGAGCATATTCCTGATTGGTAGTCCCTGATTCAAAGCTTCTAATGAAATAATACACTGAGGATTATTTTGGACTGGTTCTTAAAATTAGTTCTTATTTGTTTTCATTAGCAAGATGGCCTCCAAAATATCTGCAATCACAGAATATCTGTTTTCCTTCCCTTACTCAGTGTCAGGTGCTGACTCCCAGTAAATGTACACAATGCTGAAGAAATAAAAACATTTTTGAAAAACACTTCACTTCCCCAGTGTCTCACCATATCCTGCTCTTTTTCTCTTCTACTTTGCTAATGGAACCTTCCTGAAATTTCAAGTTGCAAAATTCTTTTTACACTTCACTTGATCATCTTAATTATAATTAGATGAATTTACTATTATTGCTTGAAATACAATTAAATGGCATTCATTTTTAAGTCACTCTTATTCACAACTATTTATTATACACCCACTGTATGTCAAACATGATGATAATTACTAGAGATGAAAAGATAAATGAAACACAACTTCTTAAGAACTCAGTCACCTCAAGGAAAGGACAAATTAGTAAGTTGTGTCTGAGAAGGTTCTACAGCACCACAGTATCAAGTACTGACATCAAGGAAAGAGAACATTGATAGGCATTGGAGGATAACATTGAGGGTGGTGTAATGGTTGGCATATGTCAACTTGAGAAGTCTAGAAATTTAACTAGGCAGAACCTAAGAAGTTTTGCATCCTAGGGTGGAGAGCACAGGCCCTGGAGCAGTAGCTTGCTTACAATAAAAGGGAGACAAACAGCCTTTTCCTTTCCCTTTTTACTCTTGGTTTTTGTTTTATTTTCTTTTTGCAGTCTTCAGCCACCATGAGCTGTTGTCCCTCTGCCGTATCTCCCTCTTTTGGAACCAGCTGATTATGGACTGAAACATCCTTAAACTGTGAGCTAAATGAACATTTCCTTCCATAAATTGGCGTGTTGGTTATTTTATCTCAGCAATGAGAGAAAAGTAACTAAATGAGGATTCCATTTATTTTGTTTGGCAGAATTTATGTAATTCTTGACCAGCTGCCTTATTGTTTCACCCTAAATTTCTGTGCAGACATCTTTCCTAGAGCTTGGGGTTAGATGAGACCAGGTCACCACTTCTTGTGAGTGGAAGTCAAAATTGCACCTATCAGTCTCACATCTCTCTGAAGCTTTTTCTAATCCCAATACTGAATATAAGGAGTTCAGTGGAAGACTCAAAGACTTTAGGGTTCCTGAGCAAATCTGTGAATGACCACCGCTTGACTACCCAATGGTGTGAAATAGTTCTGCTCTCTTGTATGTAGCTACTGGTATTTAGAGGCTCTTTGCTATAGTAAGTTTCCCATCCTCACTAATGCAATACATTTTACCTCCTGTTATATAGTGTGGCACACTGTTAATGCATTGAAAATCTTAGTGATAACTTTGCAGACAAAGAAGGGTATTTGAAAAATTAGAAAGAAGACATGTAAATAGACCAAGTCACAAAATGGCATAGACTATTCAGAAGAAAGTGACTATAATTGGAAAGTGTTAGACACTCCGCACAAATATAGTGGACACTCAAGGGAAATCAGGAAATAAAGCCGCATGCTGCATAGATTTTACAGGGTTCTAGCTATCAAGACAAGCCAAGAGAGTTGCAAACCAGAAAGGTTTCTAAAAACAAGAATGTGAAAGACACAACCAGATCTAATTTTCCTAGTTTTGCTCACTCTTCAGCTTGTTTTCTTTTCTGGCATAAGATTACGCAGATAGTTAATTTTAATGATCTTACCTGAGAAAGACTTGGTAGGTGGGAAATCAGAAAACCACTGAGGTAGTTTAGAAGTGGTGTGATTAGGTCTAGGCATAGCACAGAACATGGCTTTGATACAATCAGTCATTTTAGTTTAAAAGGAGTAGGTAGATGGTGTAACTCAGCTGAGGCTGTCCACAACTTCAAATTGTTTGATTTCTTGATCCTTATTGGAATTTTGAAGGTCTCCTATTTCTAACTCAGGAAGCATATGCTCTTTACTAAATACAAACATAGTTACTGGACTCCAGGGTTCTATCGTATTTATGGTAGTTTTCATCTGAATGTGAAAGTAGTATGCACATCCAAATTGAATATACATGTTACCCTGACTGGAGGTCCTGTGTACAATTAAGGAAAAAATAATGCTTTGCTTTGCAAGAATTCAACACCTTTCCTGATTCTGAGTTTAATTTTGTCTCAGAAATGTTCACGGAGAAGAATGTGAAAGATAAGTGCTACTATGAACTGGTAAGCAGAAAACAGTAAATGTAATTCATGGAGTCCTATTTAGCTTGAAGGACTTATCATTCTGTGAACTACTTCCTCAACAAAGACAATTGCTGCTTTCTCCCATAGTGGAATTTCTGTGGAGGAAATTGCTTAGCATGCAAATTAGAATACAAAACATAGCCCAAGAAGCTTAAAAATAATGGTAAAAAAATCTGTACATCTATGGATCTACACATTTACGTATCTCTGTGCTTGTGTATCTATATATCTATTACTATGTTCTTGTATTTATTATAAAAACACTAATTAGATGCAAATTTATTTAACCTTAACTTATTTACCCAATAATCTTCTCAGTAATTATCTATTTATTCCATAAATAATCTAAGGCAAAGAGCTTAAACACAGGCACAAGGTTCCCATAGTCAGTATGCCCCAGGGAGACAGAACAAATAGAATGTATAAATACAGACAGGTGTAGATTTATATTAAGAAACTGGCCCATTGTTAGAAACCAGTCAGCCCTAGATCTGTAGGAGAAGCTGGTAGGCAGGAGAGCCGGGGAACATTAGTGTTACAGCCTCAATCCTGACGCACTCTGTAGGCAGAATTTGTTCCTCATAAGGAAACCTCAGTTTCTCTTAAGACTTCAACCTTGTTATAGTTTATGTATGGTTGTCCCCCCAAAGCCTCATGCAAATGAGCGCAGACTTCTATAGATTGAGACTTGACTAATGAGTCACTGGAATTATGTGTTTTAGTACTGATCTAGAGTTTGAGACTTGATCCACGATCCCTGGGATTACGTGTTTTAAGTACTTTTGGGATTATAGGTGTAGCCTAAGGCGGATAGACTGAGGCAGAGAGCCTAAATGTAATATAAAGAGAGGCAGGGAGACAGACTCCTGCTGTTGCTCTCTGCTCCCTTGGTTGTTCTATTGCCTCTGTCGCCATTGTTGTTATTCTCACACCATGAATTGGATGCTCTCTGCCCTGATCCACTCGGCCTTGGGCCACCCGAATATGAATTGAAGCCTCCAGTAACTGTGAGCTAATAAACCTTTCCTTTCTCTATCTTGAGTGCTGGGTATTTGTCTCAGCAACGAGTAAAAAGTAACTAAGACATACCCCTTTACATGAAGTCCATGCATATAATAGAATGAAAACTTGTCCACAAAGTTTTACTCGAAACCAATAGAGTCAAATGTTAATACCTTTCCACAATACTTCCACAGTCATATCTAGATTGACTGAGCACTGTGACAAAGTCACATGGGCACCACGACAATGATTCACAGTGTGTGAGATATAAACTCACAAATCCTTCATTTGAACTTGGAGGTCCCCAATATGAAATCTGGTGAGGGAATTATGGTAAGCAAGCACATGTAGTCCTAAGTAAGCTTATGAAATTGTTTCTGAGTGTATTTTATTCTTTCCTCATGATCCATTCTTTTAGAGGTCCATTTTTTTTTCTCCTTTTCTGTCTTAAAACAAATCCAAAGGATTAGTAAAGCCCATTCTGGGTGTGTCTGTGTGGGCCATGGGGCATGGCTACACTCTGTAGATGGCTACTGTTGCGTTCCACTCTGATGCTGATTCCCTGCTCGGCTTTCCAGCTGCCTGAACAGCTTTGCTCAACTATGTCCTTCTCCACGATGGCCTTGCCTTGGGGACAGAAGACCACAGACTGGATTCCTGAGGCCATGTGATAAGTTACATCTCATCTCCTTTAAATTATAGATGTGTGTGCTGCCTCTCAGGGTCACTGGTTCATCACTTCTGATAAACTTATGATCCGGGTGGAAGATGTCGATGACAGCAGAATCTATGCATGGGCAGAGTCAGAGCCTTGGTGAACAAAAGTGCACCTGTCTCAATGTTCTGAGCCCTTAAAGCTGCTGCTAAATATAAAATTATGGCTACATAAATATGTGATGCTTTACTGTTATGTTTTTATCATGAGATGTCAAGACAGGGAGGTATACAGATGGCCAAACACTTGATTTTTTATTTTTCTGGGTTCCTTTTGTTTTGTTTTGTTTTGTTTTGTTTTGTTTTGTTTTGTTTTGAGACAGGGTCTCCCTATGCACTTTAGGCTGGCCTTGAGCCTTGAGCTCACTTTTGGAGCCCAGGCTGGTCTCGAACTCACACTGATCCTCCTGCCTCAGCCTCCCAAGTGCTGGCACTACAGGCATCTGCCACCATGCCTGGCTTTCTGGGTTCTTCCTAAATTAATTTAATGTCTGTATATCATAGAGTTAGGTGGTAATTCATAGACTTAGACTTTTAAATTCATAAAATAGTGTAATATTTAATACTATACAATAGGATAATACTAAAATAGTGGAACCATCCCAAATTAATTTTTAAATTTAAGTGTACAATTCAGAATGTGTCAAGTAACTTGACAGCCACTGAATGCTGGCCTTCTTTCCTGGTGGCATAAACAATTGTTAAAATTATTTTGAATCTTTGTTATTATTTTATGAATTAAGGACAGGATCTATAAGGTGTACAGGATCTCACTAGGTAGATTGGACTCCTAGTGATTCTGCTGTTTTCAGCCTCCCAAGCACTGGGATTACAGGCATGCACCACAATGCCCAGTCTCAATTGTCATCTCAGTGCACCTTGGGGCTGGGGGTGGGCACAATATGTTGGCCAGCCGCTGCTCTCTGACTAAGCAGGCACTTCAGTCCACTGAGCTATCTAGCCAGCCCTTACAATTATTTTAAATCTTAAAGAAAACAATCTGTATTATAAGTTACAATGAAAGGTGTTAGATAAATAATTTGGAGAAAGAAAAACCTGGCTTTTTCAGCTCCTTCTTAGAATATTTATTAATTAATTTACCCATGTATTCACCTGCATCTGATTACCTACCTAATAAAAAGAAGCTATATTCATATAATGGTGATATCACATATGAACACAAGACAAGGGAAGTATAACATACATAATTTTATTTGACAATTTAAGAAATACTTATTGATCATATAATCTTCACCATGCATAGTCTGGTTGGTGGTTAACAAACTGTTGTAGTTGATGTTTTTACATTTTCATTTTACAAAAACTTTAAGTATTTTATCTATATCATACAGCTAGGGAAATGTAACAAATTTAGGGTCCAAACTTATCTAATGCTCTCCAATTTGTTATTGCATGACTTCCACTGTCAGCAACCAGTAGAATAAGTCCCATCCTAGAGAAATGACACCAGGACAGAGATTGCCAACAATCCTTGTTGACCCAGCCAGTTCTAACGGAGTGTATTTCCAATCTTTACTTATGGATGGGCTTGCTTCTCTGTGAGTGGCAAAACTATGATCCTGCTGAAATTGTCAGGGTACCAGTACCAGTTCAAATTATATTCTGAACACAAATTGAGCACATTCTAAGCAGCAACACCGCTGTGATAAGAGTAAAGATAATTGTTGTTACCTGATACACCAGCCATGAAGTCTAATTAAATAAATCTCCCAGTTGCCCAGCCCGTTAATATTGAAGCACTCACATGTAAACAGATGGATAAGATTTTGCAGTTTCGCCCACAAGTTTTAAAAAGAATATAGACCACACTGCCATATTCTATTGCATGCAGGCTTGTTTTAACTCATCAAACATTCCAGAACTTTAAGTGAATTCAGAATTTGAAACAAACAGTACTCGTACATGGCGTACAAATAATGGTAACATACCTGTTTTACACTGGCATGGCATCTTTTAAACACAAAGGAACATCATTAAAAATTGTTTGTTCTGAGCTGAGGAGATAGCTGTGTGGAACAGTGCTTACCTGGCAAACTAAGGTCCTGGTTTTGATCCTTAGTATCACCAAAAAACATTTCTTTACTCTTTTATGCAAAATATTTACTCCAATGTGATGTTTTCATTGTGTTAAATTTTTGGTACTTGGAATATTCTGCAGTTCTTAATGAAATATGGCTGCTCAGTAAGTAGCTGCAATAAATAACGCAGAGATCAAAGAGAAGAATTGTGGTCTGCTAAGAAATTTCCTTACACTGTGTTCTTGGAACATTCTAAGCGTAATTATTATTTATACAGGGTAGATACAGTATGTCATGTACAAAGTCATGCCATTTAAATGCACTATCCCATTTAATCTTTAAGACAGAATTAAAATGCTGGTATTGGTAGGTTTATATTATACACTAAGTTTTCAGTCTTAGAAAGAATAACTAACTTGTGATAGTCAAATACCGCATAGGGGAGCCAGAATTTCAGTTTCTATTGTTTAACTCAAAGACAAAGCTATCAGCCACTAAATTACACTCTTTATCTCCCCAGGGGCTGAGGAAATGTAATGGTAGAAAAATGTATAATAACTAATGATCATTGTACCTTACTCTGTTTATGGAACTGAATTAAGTATTTTATAGATATGTGGCATTATGTGATACACATAGTCCTATTAAAAGGCAATGTTATTCCCCCTATGTAATGAAAAAGCCTTCAGTTTCAACAGGTTAACCAATGTCTAGTAGGGGATGTGGTTTAGGCAAGACTAATTTATGATTCCAAACCAATGTGGACCCGTAATGACTTATCTGCTCACCCAAACTAAGTCCAAAGCCAGAGAGGTGGTTTTGAATTCTCCCTTGACCATACTCTTCACAAGTAGCCCTAATATTGCCAGCATAAATTTGTAAATCATTATAATCCCATCTCCAATCCCAAACCTGAGACCGACCTGTGTTTCCGTTTGTTTGTTTGGTTGGTTAGTTTTTTGTCCACAGTGATATTTCCAAAGCATTTCACAAAGGTTGGAAAATCCTCCTTTTTTTAAGGCTTATGATATCTTTTTGAAAATTTAAAAACAATTATTATTTTTATTATTGCTATTATTCTGTTTGTTGTATTTATTTATTTACATGGCCGGCTCAGCGTGCCCTGAGGGCAGGGCTGGCATAGCATGTGGTGCCGGGGATAAAACCGCAGTCCCTGCAGCCGCCTAAGCTTTCCTAAGCAGGTGCTTTAGACCACTGAGCCATCCTGCTGGGCCCCATTTTTTAAAAATTTATTATTTTTTAATTTTTTTTATATGTTTGATAAAGGGGCTCACTGCACTGTTCAAACTCCTAGTGATTCTGTTTTCAGTCTCGCCAGTGCTGGATTGCTGGTGTACCATGCCCAGAATCATCACCTGGCTCAGTATGCCTGGGGATGAGACCGATGGTATCTTTTAAAAGCTTCTCTTCCTTTCTGTGTTACCAACACGTTTCACTTTTCAGTTTTTCTGCTTGTCGCTTTGACATGTGATCAGAATAGAGCTCTATCATAGTTGCCTGAGGAGCTTGCATATCCATAGCATCGTTTTTTGTTCTAGCTCTACATGTGTTGACACTGCTACAGCAGAGTGACATTGCATGACAGAAAACCTAGCTGCCACTATACTACTAGCAACTAAGTGCCAGATTCATTAATCTACTGTTGGTGGATTTTGTCACTTGAACTGTGTATTGCTCTCCAGATTCAACTGTTGCTACTCGCATTGTGCTGTTAATTCTTGTAATGCTAAGCTGATTATACTTCTCTGGTAAATACCAGGGTTTCCTTCATTTTACTATTTTACATGCAGCATCAACTTTATCTGGAACATATAAGCTTATTAATATTTCACAGATTAAACAGTTGTTAAAATAGGGCCTTCCCTACTTCTCTACATCAGTCTTGAAATTCAGGTCTTTTGAAAGCTACCATGATGAAATTAGGGTTAGAAAAATAGGATTTTTCAGCTATAATGTTTTGAATATATTTTTTTAATAAGTAGTCCCTATAGTAGTTTGGACTATAAGTAAATCGTCAGTGTCCAGCATCAAAAACTGAATGAGTAGAAAGAAAATCTCCAAAGATCTGAGAAAACAAAATAAAAATATTTTCAGGGCTACAAATATTGGAGAAAAAAGAATGTTCCATTACTGCTGCTCTATTAATAATATGTCTATCTAAGAACTTGTTAAAAGTAACTATGTGAAATGGATTAAAATTATTGCATTTTTCTATTTCTCTCCATTTTTTGTGTGGTCGGGTCTATATCTGTTTTTATCTCTTTCAAATATGCATTTTAACGTTATACAATTTTGCATGTATTAATTCAGTATCTGCGAATTGCATGTTGTAGCAAAAGACTGAGTAATAAGATTTGATATTGTTCCACAACTTACAATCTTTACCCTCTGGTGAAATCATGACTACTTATACATTCAAAGAAAGGAGGAAGAGTCTATGTATCTCAGAGAATTTTCCACATGCAGTGTTTTTGTTGTTTTGAAAAAGATCAGAGCTTCCATATAGAAATTCAGAAAAGACTTTGTCTTACTCCATTCCTATTGCTATACAAATGCATTACATAGGCTAATTTAACAATAATACAGTGCTAATGTATCACTCTTCTGGAAACTGTGAAGTTCAGTGCAATCCTTATCTGACGAGAGCCCATTTCTCACGGAGAACGTTGTCTCAAAGTGTCCTTCCATGGCATAATGGGCTTATATTCTCTCCGATGTATGTAACAAAGGCACTGCCACCATGGAACACTTACGACCTAATTATTTCCTGAAGCCTCTACTTTTTCACACTTTTCAACTGGGAATTAAATTTCCATATATGACTTTTGGGAGATACACATATTCAGATTTTGCTGTGTCGTGAATCACAGCTGTTCTGAGCTTTTCCATAAGATTGTTCAAAATATGAATACACAAATGTTAATATGCTGGGATGACTTTGTTCTATTAAGGATCCATTTAGATATCACTGATGTTTTTTATTTGTTCTGAAACAAAAGTCAGCTCTTAGTATCTGTGTGTGGTTGGCTCCACGAGCCTTTGAGAGTGTAAAATTTGGCCATGGTGAAGTATCTTGTATGAAATAGTCTGATATTTGTTCATAGCCTGTGTATATCTTTGTGTAGACCTTTAGGTATCTTTATACTACTTATAAGACTTAAAACATATACCTACACTACAGCCTAAATCCTCTGATAACCTTTCATTTTAAAAATTTGTTTACATAGAAATTCTAGCATTTCAAAAGGTAAGTAATTTTCAATATTGGTGCTACATTATGAGATTACAACAGCAACCAAAACTAGAAGTACAGTAATATAAACACGTTTTTCTAGACAGTGGAACTGTGTTGTGTATTGCCTTTCATATGGATGAGATATATGTATTTTTTGATTGAAGAAAAAAGTATGTTTTCATTATTATTTTAAAAGTTGATATATTTCCTTGCTGAGATTTATGTTGATGTCATATTTGATGACAATATATATTTTATCTTTAAAAATGACTCACCCTTGTCCATTTTTTCAGATTGTTTTTGTTGTCTTTGTTGTATATGAATGTTATTGATGTATCAGATCTTATCTATTAAAGATGTATAATTAATTTGTCACAGACATTTACTCTTAGTTTACCATTTTCTTAAGAGCTATATTGAATACAATACAATACAATGTTGAATTTCATTTGAAAAATCAAACAATGATTTCCAAAATAATGATTCAATCCAAAGATTTGTCATTATCTTATTCAGTTAACTACTCCAGTGTAAATACATCAGCCATAAACTTGAAATACAAATTTCTGTTTTGAAACAAGAAACTTAATATCTGAATTGTTCAACTTAGTGATATAATTCTTCTTTATTAAATTTTATACTCTTGTGGTGGAACAAGTAAAAATAAAGTTTGAAAAATAGTTAAGACACAAACTAATTTATATTTAAATTTTAGAATCTATTATGAATTTTACTTACTCGCATAGCAACTTAGTTGTAAGATGTAATGTTTTATGCTTCTTTTTATGGTGGAAATGGTTTACAAAGACTGCACTAGATTGAGGTTCACAAAAGTCATGAGCAGCCCCAGGACAAACAAGCTTTTCCATCCTTGATGCCTTTGGCTGAAAATCATGGATGCGGAAGTAGGGCACTGCAGCATCCGCTACAGGACATTTGCAAACATTAAATAAAACACTGGTTCAGCACGTTGTACCATTTCCTCTACACCCTGTTCTTTGTTGGCCCAATATACACACATGCTTTCCTATACAAGCTTCTGATAAATCCTATTCCTTCTTCAATATCACCTTTAATAGTACCTGCACAAAATCCTTCCCTGGATCACCTGTGTGGATTAGATAATTTAAAAAAGAAATATGTATACTATTTGTACATCTTTGGATATACATTGGGCTAAATTTATCTACATATAATAATCCAAATAGGGTGATATGCAACTCCAACACTTCACCCACTAATCATATCTATGCATCAACAATTTTGTTCTCTTTTAGGTATTTATTTGGAAGCATCTTATTGTTTTAACCAGTAGTTCTCCTGCTGTGTTGAAGAACTAAAGCGATTCCTACATTCTGTATTTTGAGTCTCCTAGTGAACATTTTCATAACCCCTGACTTTGTACGCTACCAAGTTTCTAGAGAAAACAATCCTATTTCCTTTATATTTTTGTCTTGTTTATTTCACCTGATGTGACCTTTAGTAATACCCATACTATTGAAAATCGCAGGAATTACAGTAATTTGGAATGTTTTGTTTTCTTTTTAGTGTGTTAATCATACATAGCAATGGGGTGTAGTGTGATATTTTAATATATAGGTGTAGCATGTCCTGCAAGTATTGAGATAGCATTTTCTTACTTTTTTTATTTTTGTGCATTTGGATTTTCTCAGGCCCTCTCCTTTCTTCTAGATCTTCATAAAATGAATAATAGATAATGTGAACGAGAGACACCCCCTTCTCTTGTGGAAAATGCCTGCACTAACAGTGCCTTCCTGCTCACCATCTGGTTTTCCTATATCTATTTCTCCCACTTCTCCTAATTTATTTGTTTTAACTTTTTATTCATTTTAATGAGAAAGAAAGACACAAGAACAATGGAGCAGTTTCAAAGTAAGTTAGTAGGATGGTTACAATAATTAATACATTGCATATTGTCATCATAGTAGTTATTAAAAGGACAAGATGTAGACATGATATCTGGTCTAAACACTGTTATTACAAAACTTTCTTCTCATTGAACTAAGAGAAAGTATCTGTATATCTATCCTAACTATCTTATATGCACGTATATACATATATATTTTTCACGAATAAAATGTCCTTTATTTATATCCCCCTTTTTAATTTTGTCAGAGTTGAGTGTGCTGTACATGGCACCACGGTAAATTCTGAGGGGATTTGATTGACTTTATTAGAGTGCAAAAGTTAGATTTTTAGTTATATAGATCTTGCTTTAACTTTGTCTTAATCATCCAGAAGAAAAGTATAACCACAAGGTATAAAAAGTAAAGCTATATTACCATGCTGAGCTGTAAAAGGCTCACGTCAACAGCTTCAGACAATTGCCAGTTCTGCTGATATTTCACTACTAGTATGCACTGTTGGACTATATTGGGTTATTTTGCTGAATTCAAGGACCTACAATATTTCAACTGGCATCAAGTATGAAAATGCGTTTTAGAGACTTCTCCAAATACATATGCATAGACAGGTACATGATAGATGATATATATAGAGAGAGATAGGTAGATAGATAGATAGATAGATAAATAGATAAATAGATAGATAAATAGATAGATAGTCATTTGCATATATGCTTGGTGGTAGGCCTACAATAGTGGCGACTTCTGTAACACTTCTTTCCCAGATGTGGCAGGAGTCACATTTTAAGCTCCTCCTTGATGTGTCCTCAGGTTCTTAGATGTCCCTTTCCAACCCAAGCTTCCTTTGATACTTCCGTTAGCAACTCTTTCTCAGAGTTTTTCATTGTCCATTTCCTAATTTCACTGTCTGCTTTCTCCTATGTTTGTCATGTGTAATTCTTGTGATAAATCTATTATTTTTTATGACGTAACATGCCTAGATCTGTTTTACTACTTGAACTCTGACAAAGTCAATATAGTGCTGAAGGGTATCCTGGTATATTAAATTGTTCTTGTATTGGTGAGCATCTAGCTTGTTCACACCTTATCAAAGTTTATTTTCTGATGAGCAATATGCCTTTTTAAATATATTTGAATGTATTACAGCACTGGCCTTAATATTTATTTTCAAGACATCTGCTTAATACATTGTATCCCTTAAGTGAGTAGAAGGCAATTACAATTATTTACAATATTCTGTTCTTAAATATTTGAAGTGTTTCTGTACCAGAATGGATTTATTACAACTTTCCAGAAAGACAGAAATGGTATGAGTTGAATGGTTGATAGATAAGAAGAACATTATCAAGGGGGCTGGGTCAGGTGATGCTGGAATTTGAAGAGCTCAATTTGGGCCCCCGGCATGCTAAGGGACCGGAGGATCCCTGATGCCGCTTCTCATCAAGGGACAAAGGCCTGAGAGCAGAGTTCTAACTGGGCTGGGTCAGGGGCTATACCAACCCACGGTGAACATTCCCATTGGCTTTTGCTGATTTCCACAAAGTACAGAACTAAATAATGGCGCTCTCTTCATCCTACGTGAAGTCTGGTCACTGTTGCTGGACCTGCTGAGAATACAGGAGAAAAGATGAGTATGTGACATGGAGACTGCAAAAGGAAGATCTAGAAAAGCAGAGGGTGAAGAGGCTGGCTAAGGTGACTGTCAGCTGAGAGTGTCCTCCATGCTTCAGTGTTTTAAGAAGATGTGGAGCGGATGGGTTTCACCTTAGCTGAGCATGAACAGATGCCTTCTGTCCTCACACCTGCTCACAGGAATTGGCAGAGGGCTACATAAAAAATCGGGTATTTGTCATCAGAAAGCTTCAGAAGGGAACACTGAAAAGGAGGAATGCCAGGGATCGGTGATAATGGGGGATAGATCCAAAAGACTGTGGATGAGCATCTGGGGCTGAGTTGGCTGCCATACTTACTGGCAGAGGGAAGAAGGTAACACCACACTGGAGACGTAATGGGTCCTTCAGCCCGGCCAGGGGCTCAGTAGAACACCAGCCAGGAAGGACCCATTAGGGAGCCCTTGGAGGGACCATGGCATTCTCAGGCAGCTGATTTGGCCTGAAGGGAGAAGGTGAGGTGGGAGGCCTGAATAGCAGACCAGAGAAAACACAGCTTACGGTAGGACTTTTGGTTGGATGCTCTTGATGGGGGAAACTGATATATCTGCAGAATTTTATGAAATAAAATTGTTAAAATTTTACAGTATATACCAATACCAGATCACATAGATCTTTTTAAATCTCTGATTTCACTTCTATATTATTGTCACAACTGTAAGACTGAAGGGGTCAGAAAAAATATTCACGAACAGGTCAAAAAATGGGGAGAAAGGGGATATAATATTACGAAATGAGACTAAAGGTTTACTAGTCCTGTTTTCCTGTTTCAGGCTTGCCAGATTCAACCAGTTCCCCGCCCCCGCCCCCCCCAGTCACAGAACATGAGAAAACACAAACGTTTAAGTTATTTTGTATTAGACCATGGTGGATCTCATTACAACAGCTAAACTGAGGTGGTTCAGCTGGCTAAAATAAGTTTTTTCTTATTATTTTATTTCATTTTTTCTTTTACTTTTTACTTTTTTATTTCTTTTTTTTTTCTTGTTTCAGAACTTTTGTTTGTTTTTATTTATTCATTTTTATGGACCGCTCAGCCTGCCCTGAGGGCAGGGCTGGTGCAGCATGTGGTGCTTGGGATCGAACCTCGGTCCCTGCAGCTGCCCAAGCTTTCCTAAACAGATGCTTTAGACCACTGAGCCATCCTGCTGGGCCCCTTTATTTATTTTTTTTATTTTTTTGTGGGGGAGATCTACAAGGTAATCAGGTTATCACTAGTAGATTGGACTCATAGGGATCTGCCGATTTACAGCCTCACAAGAACTAGGATTACAGGCATATGCTACCATGCTCAGTCTCAATGGCCATCTCAACACACCCTAGGTGCAGGGCCAGCACGGCAGGCCCAAGTACTGAACTCCTGGCCCCTGCTTGCAGGTGCTTTAATCTGCTTAGCTATTTGCCCAGCCCTAGGGTAAGTTTTAATATATTAAATGACCAAAACTTGGATTGCACTGAAACTGAATCCAAAATTGATTCACTGAAATTGAAGACACAACACATGAGTGCACAGATTTAAGTGAAAAATTAAAAATGTTGTCCTTTGAGCACTAAAACGTTCTGTACCTGTAACATTCTGTACTCTTAACATGAGCATTACAGATGAATTTATTCATGAATGAAAAGAAATACCAGCACTATCCACACATATAGGCCCAGTTTGATCCCAGGTCCCACATGCCATGCTAGCCCTGCCCCTGGGCTTGCTGAATTGACCACCAACTCTGGCTGTCGTGGTGCACTCCTGTAATCTCAATGCTGAAGAAGCTGAAAAGAAGACGATCACTAGACCCCCAAGCTGCCTAGTGAGGCATTGGACCAAATACAGAAAATGAAAAAAAAATTTTCTATGTGTATTAAAAGATCCTGTAATTTGTTATATAGTCATTCAAGGGTGAAATTCACAAAGAGGGGAAAGAAGAGGCAGAATTCCACATATATCCTGTGCCAGGGCATAAGTAAACATTAGATATGCACTCTGAAGTGACCTGAGGCTTCCCTTAGGTAAGGAGGTAGAGAACCAGTCATCTTACAAAAGCCTATGAAAGTTTGGCTCTCTGTCTTATTGGTTGTCTTGATGCATCTCATTTTGTTTTATTAATAGTATTATCAATATCATCTTCATTATCTTATTATTATTATTATTATTATTAATATTATTATTATTGCTATTTCACATTCGAGAAAACTCAGTTAGTGGAATGTGGAATGTTTGATTTTTTTTAACAATTATTGGAATATTAAATTGCTTTAAATTTCAAATAAGCAAATTACTTTGAAAAATAAAACTTTATCACAACTTTGTGTGTGTGTGTGTGTGTGTGTGTGTGTGTGTGTGTGTGTTACCAGGAATTAAACTCCGGATCTTGCAATTGCCAGGCAGTCCCTTATTCTACTGAGCTACCTGCCCAGTTCACAACCATTTCATTTCAATTTTTAACTGATACCCTAAATTGTACATAGGTATTAAAACCATGATTTTTTCAGTACTGTGGTTTAAATTCATGATCTTAACACTGAACACTATTCCCAATCTTTGGAAAATACTTTTGTTCCATACAAAAGTTTTTCTAAGTCATTACATTACTCAAGCTTGTCTTGAGCTTCTGACGTTACTCAGTCTCCTAAACTGCTATGATCACAGGTGTTTGCCACCACACGTATCCTAGGTGTACATTGTATAATGTGCAGATTATGAGTGCATGCTCTTCAATTATGCCTTAAATTTATGGATCTTAAAGGCCATGTATGTTAACTAGGCCACGGCGTGCTCAGCTAAAGAGTAGTGTTTGCTCTTCCCGAAATGCACTATTGGATGCAACGGAGTGCGAGGTGTTGCGTGAGGGTAGGATAGCGACGTGAAATACTAGCACAGCATTCTAAATGAAAATATTGTGAACAATGGCATGGTCGTGAGCTAAGACACACTTTGCCTTAGTTTTGGATAAAATTCAGCTCAATGACAGTCAGTATAATGTGCCACAGGCGTGCGTTTTTAAATGGAAGACTTCTCTGTTCCTGGACATGGCAAATGAGTTCCCATTATCTATGAATAAATTCATTATGTGTCAAAGGCATCATAAAATAAAACAATCTATTTACAAAGAGAAGATGTTATCAGACACATAAAGAAGTAGAAAGAGTATTGCCCCTAGAAGCTAGTAAGCCCGAATATCGGTGCACTTACGGACTGCCTCTTGGTCTTGGGTGAATCATTTAATCTTTATATGCATGAGGCAAAGATAGTAGTGAACAAGGCAAAAGTGATACTTAATATATGCTTACCATGGGTGTTATACAGTTTTTCAAAAAATCTATTGAAGAATATCTCACACCTTCCTATTCAATGAAATAATATCATTTTTTAGTTTTACAGATAAAACAGTGAATTTGTGCGGGTTTCATTTTTTTTCTTTTTTTTTAATCTAAAGCCACACAGATAGTGAGAGGCAGAATCAGGTTTTCTGACTGTAGTTTTTTGGTTTTTTTTTTTTTTTTTAATCTCTGCATAAAAACCTCCTCTTATCTGATTGTGAATCCTGTGACTTAAAAGAGAAGTGCTGTTTCTCTTCTCATTGGCTGCACTGATTGGCTGACTGCTCTGTGTGATGTCAGCTGGTGCGCTAAGCTTCAGGTACAGTTTCCTGCAAACTGAGAGACAGCTTACCTGTGGAACACAGGTACGCCATCTCTTGCATGGTCATTCTACTTGGGCTTGAAGTTCAGAAGTGCACATGGGCTTCTCGTGGCATGCAATTATTTCCAGGAGGAATATTCCATAAAGTGCAAACTGAACGGCCAAAGGAGAGGTGACAGGGGCTTTTCTATGATTTAAAGTAAAGCAGGATCATTCTGATTGCATCTTATTGAGAACCTTCCTGATTGTGTGTGAAGGGGAACTGCAGGATATCAATATATAGAAGCTGAGATCTTCACATGAAATTCTACCACTGCATCATATTGCACGTGCGCGTGCATGCGTGCATGTGTGTGTGTGTGTGTGTGTGTGATAATCTTGATTTCAATGATTTGAAACTAAGGTTAGAAAATGGAAAACAGAAAACAAAGATTCCACAGAGCAGGATGACTTTTGTCTACAGTACTCCTCCAGAACTGATCGTGTGATATGTTTCTATAAACCTAATATAATGGTCTTTCTGAGGTTAGTGTGATAGCTCAGTGGTCTAAAGCACCTACTCAGGCAAGCTTAAGCAACTGCAGGGAACGTGGTTCAATCCCCAGCATCACATGCTGCACCAGCCCCACACCCAAGGCAGATTAAGCCACTCATAATATAAACAAACAAACAAACAAACAAACAAACAAATAAATAAATGAAGTTTAAAAACACACCGTGGTCTTTCTGCACATCCATACATCTTCTTACTGTAAACACTTTGACTATCTTTTCTATCATGAACTTTAGTTTCTGCTCTAAGGCTCCATTTTTCATGGATTTTTATCATAGCTGAGGTGAAGAATTGGCAAAAGTTTAATTCTATACTACATCTGTCACCTCTGGTAGAATCTAATCATGTGTGCCAGGCAAGGAAATCTAGGATTATCAGAAATGCCCGTTAGGTTCCCAGCTAAATTCAGAGACCATGAGGTGGCCAGTGTTCCTGTCCCTATCGTGTTGTGCACAGAAACTAAAGAATCTTAAGCTTCCTGTGGCACAACATGATCCCACAGTGATGTGGAAACCACAAAGTTTCCACCTGTTTCAGGGATGATTATGGAAATAATGGTGTTTATCTCCATAAAGTATAAGAGCTTTGGAACTCCAACAAGGAGCAGAGCCCTGTCTCAGTAACATGATAGAAAAACAAACAGACAAACAAACAAACAAATGAACAACAACGAAAAAAACTGGGCCTCAGATCTACTCATTCCCTGATTCAATAATTACTAAGATGCCCAGATAAGCATTCCTGCTATTGCATCTGCAGGCTGAAACCCTTGGAGACCAAGCCCTCGGTAGGCTGCTCTTGGTTTTGCTGACAAAGATGTCTTCTGTCTGATGTTGAGCCAATCCTAAGAGTTTATGTCTCTTCTGATCTATATGAACCATTGTCAACTTACTGAACAAAAACTTGGCTGGAAAATTTATGATGCCATGCTATGTAAAAAGTTTCACTTATATTTATTTTATTTTCTGGAAGTATCTCTTATTAAAACAATTTAATAAAGTGTGTGGGTTTTTTTTTTAAGGAAATAGGTCAAGAAAAGAAAAGAAAAAAGCACAAGGGGAGTGGGCTTGTGTTCAGGTTCACTGTTTGGCATCAGTGATACTGTATGGTGGTATTTACAGATGGCAACATGGCTATACTTCTCTTCAGTCTCCGCACTTGTTACCTGTCCTACGGACCGCCAAAATTAAACCTGTAACAGGAGGAAGGACCCTTGGAAAACAATACACAAAACGATTAAGCTTACACCTCTTTCCTCCACTGGAATACAATTTCAAAAAATAATTTTTGTTCAATTACATCAAGAATTATACTATTTTGCATGGAATTTCTCTTAGATGATTTTTAGTCTACATGAATCTGAAGAAATGTGATGACATTTTTTTTTTTACTTCATATTTTTACAGAGAAAATTCTATTTTTAGTAACAGATTTGGAAACCTCTTTCATCAGCCTGGTATAAAAACTGGTTCAAAGTACCATTCTGTCTGTTAGATGTGTTGGTGGATAAAATTGGGACTGTTCTAAATTGAACAATCAAACCTATTTTCATGTGTGCTTTCTTGAAAATGTTATGTTTAAATCCTCGGTTTTTGTTTAAATTTGGCAATGAGTTGATGGAATTACCAGAAAAATAAAACATTAGAATATAATAAGGTGTCAGTCTTGTAAACAGTACCCTTCTGCACAGGATATGGAACCTTCTACAGAGGTCTTTGGAACAGTCCTTCTGAAGCCCATTTTCCACTGCAAAGCATGGAAATATTCATTTTAATGAGCTTTCATTTGCCTTGTTATGACATGGGATTCAAGATCTCAAAACAATTGGGCCACTGTGATTCATTTGTCATTTTCTCATGTGTTCGGACTAGCAGAGTGTTAAGTTGGTATACTGGCATGTCAGACTCCATATGTCAGCCTCTGAGAAGGAAGCAGAACCATCCCACAGCAGAGAGGGTGAGGGCTGGAGCCTGATGCGCTTGCTCGTCATGGCTCTCTGAGCAGTGGTCCCGCAAGCCTCTGCCCGAAGCCTGACAGATACCAGCCTAGAACACGCCAAGTTTTACCTCTCTGCTTCCAGCAACACTTCCAGGAGATATGCCACGGACCCTTCAGAAACCAAACAAAGTCCTTTCCTTCATGGTCTTTATTGTTTTCTGGGGAAAGGTGACCATAGTTCCACCCCCTTAAGGGGAGTGTCGCAGGACAATATTGCACACACTTTTTGTTCCCGAGCCTCACTGAACGGTATCTAGCATAAGTTTCTAGACAACTAGTATGTGTATCTTTTGTTAGAATATTGCAAAGAATAGGTCTTATAGTAAGCACAGGAAGTGCTAAGCGTGGACCGTGATGGAAATTGCAGTCACCATGTAAACTGCTGACCTGCTACAGGAGCGAGGGTTTGTTGTGTAAGCTTTGCTGATGAGATGGGTTTATATGGCTAGAGTGCTACTGATGTCAGAGCAAGCCCACTTCATTAAAATTTCACTGCAGAGCTCTGCTGGTCTACAGAGGAGAGCAGTCAAGGCTTCAGTTTTTTTTTTTTTTCTTCTACTTTTTAATTTCTTATACCTTTTATTAGTGTTGCATGCTTATATATGGTAATGTGGACAACTAATTTGAAAATAACGTGGTTAAAAACAACAACTATTGTCAAATTCCTATTGATTTGTTTGGTGAAATTCTGTGTTATTATTTTTTTGTTGTTATTTTGTGTTCTTTTTAGATAATAACTTTTTAAAAATGAATGTGAAAAAATGCCAGAATTTAACTAAAGAAAATAATCTTGAGACTCCTCCCCAACCTTTTTATTTTTCTTTTTTATATCCCTTAAGGGTAAAGGATGATCTCTACCTGAGAACCAGAGTGAACTAAATTGAACATTTGTTTAAGGCTGTTACTTTTCTCCTTCTCCTTCTTCTCCTTTCGTTTCCCAGGAGTATTTACACTCATATTCCCAACGTTAGATCACCCATAATCCTGGTGGATCATGAATTAATAGCAAACTCTAGAAATCCCCACCCAATGACTGCATGAGAGGGACAACAAATCATAACAATAAGGAATAGAAATTTAATAAGATTAACCTATTTGCCCAAATTGCATCGTTATTCAGTCCTTAATTCCATGCCATATACTACTGTTATTTATTTATTTATTATTTATTTATTTATTTGTTTATTTATTTATTTATGGAATCAGGGATCAAACATAGGACCTAACACTTGCCAGGCAAGCACTTATGCCCCTGAGCTATCTCCCTGGCCCCTTTTTACTATGTGTTTGTTTGTTTATTTATTTATTTATTTATTTATTATTTTTAGAGAAAGAACAGCACAGTGTGGCCAGGTACTGCAAAGGCAAAGTGAAGAGGCTTGCACGTATGCCTCCTTGAAAGCTATGAAGAGGCTGGGGAGATAGCTCAGTGGCATAAGCACCTGACTGGTAAGCTCAAGGCCTTGAGTTTGATTCCCAGGAAAAAATTAAATAAAATAAAAAAAAATTAAAAAGTAAGTAGAACATCAGAAAAACAATTGAAATTAACCAGTTCTAGTGCCTAGCAAAATTATAAGACAATTTGAAAATCTGTCTTCACAAAAGTGTCTACAGAGCCCCAACAAAGTGGTGCAGTAGTGAGGCTGGTCCTGTCTTTAATTTGGCCCTTTGCCTTCTGTCTCTTGCCAGGTCACTGGGACAGTAAATGGCACAAAACCAGAAGCACCACAGCCAGTAGGGAGATGTGCACACACTTGCGGCTTCACCCGACACCATCGAAGCACAGAGTCAGTACTCTGGCCCTTTTGTCATGGGTGAGGAGTACCCAGGTCACAGCTCTGCTAAACTGGAAGCTTAGGGACTGCCAAGCAGAGCACTCACTGAGAAATAGTCGACTAGCATAGAGTAAGATTGAGAAAAGATGAAGGAAAACCTTGAGAGCAGCAAGTGACCAATGACTTATTGCGTCTGAGAAATGTGCCAGATGAAAAGTTAATCTCCTCAGGAGCCATAGAGGACAGAAAGCAGTTGAAGGACATATCAGTGTCCCCAGGAAAACAGCATCCAGCGAGGTCAATTCTCCTTTACAGTGAAGGAAAAAGTAAATGTTTCCAGAGAAGCCAGGACTGTGAGAATGGATTTGTCTTGGAAGAAACGGACCCAAGGTGCAGCTGAAAGAATGCAGGGAGATGACCTGAGTCACAAGAGGAGTGGAGAACACTGGTAAGGGACGCTGCATGCGAAAATATACTGAAAATAGGAAATTTTTGAAATGAAACTTTGTTTTATGCAATAATACATAAAGCAAGAAGTGAAAGCATAACATAAAGGATAACTACTTTGGGGAGCTTTGACTCCTTTTAATTTCAATGTGTAAGAGATATGAGATAATTATACTCATTTTGAGGAATAGCTATATATCACATCTTAATCATTTTCGTGAGCACACAGGAAGATAGCCATCATGAGCGTTGGCAGGAAATGCAACTCTACACCCCAACAACACGCAGCTTCAAAGTTACTAGAATGGCTGAAGCCTCCTGGGGGTGGTGCCTGTCTGCAGTGCTGGTGCTTTGGGAGGCTGAAGTAGAAGGATCTTGAGATTAGGCCTAGACATGACAATGGTGAGATGCTTAATGAGACCCTGCTTCAAAATTTAAAAAATTGATGAAGATGTATCTCAATCCACAGGCCCTGAGTTCAATTTCCAGTACTGGGGTTAAAAAAAAAAAAGTGGTTAACTCCAAAAAGGACAAATGAAAACAAGTGATGTTTAACATATGAGAAGAAACACCGGATGTCTCCTCATGTGTTACTGCTGAGAACACCAATGTGCAGTCTTTAGCTGAGAAAGAAATGGCAGTGCCGGCCGGGCGTGCTGGCACACATCTGTAGTCCCAGCACTTGCGAAGCTGAGGCAGCAGGAGTGATGTGAGTTTAAAACCAGCTTGGGCTGCAAAAGTGAGTTCAAGGCCAGTTTGAACTGCATAGTGAGACCCTGTCTCAAAAAGACAAAAAAAGAGCAATAAAAATATAAAAAGAATAAAAGCAAAGCAAATAAAAAAATTGGCCATTACTCAATATATTAATGCACACATTATGGACCCAAATTTTATATGTTGTATATCAATAAGAGATATTAAAATGTGTCTAAATAAAAGACCTGTATACAATGTTTGCTTATTTATTTATTTAATATATGGCAGTTCAGCCCAGCTTGCGGATGGGGTTGGTGGAGCATATGGTGGCAGGGATCAAACTACAGTACCTGAAGTTGCCTAAGATTTCCTAAGCAGGCAATTTTGACTGCTGAACCATCTCGCCAGCCCCTTTGCACAATGTTTATAATACCATTATTCATAACTAGCAAGAGTGAAAAACCAGCCTTTTTATGAACTGACATAGACAAACACATAGAGTATAGCCATGCAATAGAATACTATGGCAGTAATAAGAAGGAAAATCTAGTGCTGTAACAGGCTACTGGGGATGAACTTCAAAAAACACACTTCTGAAAGAATCCAGACAGATAATGTGGCATACTGAATGGTGGCACATGTATGAATGTTTGAAAAGACACATCTACAGACATCGGAATTTCATTCATTGTCAGTTATCGCTTTGGGAAGGGGAATGGAAGTCACTATTTGTAGGCTTTTGGCATCTTCTTGGCAGCCTTAAACGTTCTAAAATTAGATTGAATAGTGATTATGCAACTCTTTTGTATACTAACAAAAATTAGCGCAATACCAATTTTACGTGCATTGGATTTATGTTATATGAAAATGCACCTAAAAGCATGTCTGAGGGAGGTAAGAAATAGCAGGAGCAACAAGGAAACAGTTCGATGAACACCAGAACTCTCTGGGAAGTTGACAATCTGTTTGCAGGCTAGCAACAAGTATAGGACCCCAGCGAGATCCTTTAAGATCTTCCATCCCTGTCACTTGTGGGCACAGCTATTAGAAAAGACGTAGTTAACTCCATTTTCATAGTTGATGGCTCTATAACTCAGACATTTGACGAATAAAAATTAAAAAAAAAAAACTTTACAATTCTCTTATGTTAACAAATCACCAAAATGGAGATGCCTCTTTAAATATTCATATCCAGATTATCTTGCCTATCAGAATTGGATGAGTGTGTTCCTAATAAGGAAGTGACCGCAATTTAGAACCAAAGGAAGGGGCTGTAGAGAATGCAGGAGACTAAGACTCGCTGAATCAAAATGGATTAAATTTGAAGGTATTTCAGTGACATTAGAAGAAACATACTTTAGAAACCTGACACATTTCTTGATAACACATGCAAATAACAGAAATGATCTCAGAGACAAATACTTATTATTTTTGTACAGCTACTGTTGTCTTTATTTTGGGAAGTGTGTGTTTGTGTGTGTGTGTGTGTGTGTGTGTGTGTGTGTGTGTGTGGTTTAGTAAATGGGTATAGTCCATCCTAAGCTGCATATTTAAATTTTAAGAAAAAGAATGCACATACTATCTTTATCCTCTGGCTCTGTCACTGTTCCCTCTCTCTCCCTCCCTCTCTCTCTCTCTCTCTCTCTGTCTCTGTCTCTCAATCCAGATGAATGTGGAAAGCTATAAACTGAAAATAAAGGTACCATGGGAGGCCTTCATTCTTTCTGCCTTAAGGTGTCATATTACACAATATACTGTATATCATCTGGTACTTTCAAATAAAACCCCATCCTGGCTACTAACAAAGTAATAAAACTTTGATAGTTATAATGAATCCTCAAGTCCTGAGTGAGTTACTGCAAGGATACAAGTATTTCAATTACCTTTCTGTACAAGATGGTTCAGAGAGAGCATTCACTCACCCAAGTATGAACTATGTTCTCAGCACCTCTGATTTATTTTCTGCTTTAGTATTAACTGAGCATGTTTCCAAGCCAATATTATCAAACATTTTGATTTTTCATGTTAAAGGGCATTACAATTATTTTAACATCCTTTAAAATATAGTTCACACTAATTTTCAAAATTAAAAAGGAATTAATTGAAATAACATTACCAAAGCAAATGTAAAATAAAGGCAGGGGGATATCCAGTTGAGTGGCTAGATTGAAGCTCCTAGAGGAAACGCCTTGGCATTCTTCCCGTCAACTGCTGACTTCCTAACTATACTAGTGATAATTGTTGGGTGACAGCTACTGTTAGGAAAGTATCACCTGTTGTTTCCCTGTTCTAAATTTCTAGGGTAAATGTTGACATTTAGCAAAGCTCCTCCTACAAAGTACAAAACTCACAGGTAATATGGGAGTGTTGTGTGGATTTGTGCATGGTTTGGGTTATAATAACAAACTAATTCTTTTTCATATTCTTTGATATTTTGATCCTGCTTAGGAACAACCCACAATCTTAATTCTTTATTTATTCAACCACTAATTGCTTTAACAATAGTTACTTAGTGTGTAATTTGTGCTAAAACCTGTCATAACTGCACAAAACAATCATAATTAAATATAGAATATATAACAAATATTGCATCAAATAAATACAGCACGATGTCACATAACATCAAACAATAGATATTTCCATGGTCATAAGAAGTACAAACTATTATAATATATTCAGACATCAGTGATATTAATAATATTGATATCATATTGATTAAATCATCAATGAAGTTCTGACACTGTCAGATATTGGTGCTATTTGGAATTGTGGTGAGTGATATGAAATGTATGTGCAGGATGTCTTTTGAGAATGAGAAAAATCAGAATAATAGAGACAAAGGAGAAATGTGTGATGCATTTAGAAAAAAAAAAGAGTGGTACAATTTAAAGGACATTTTAAATGGGATTAGAGGAAGTGGGGAACATGGACCACAGTCCTATTGCTACCAGCACACGTGTTTCCAGTCATCACAAATTAATATTTGCTTCCAGTGTGTGCTGAGGTGGGACAATGGAGTCCACCTCAAGAAGGATATTTGTAGAAGCAAGCCCACAGTCTGGGGACTGCAGATAAAATTTTGGAGGTAGAGGTAGCAGCCAGGGTGTGAATTAATTCACACCAGAGGAAAGAAGAGACAGACATATTCCCAGAAATCAGTAAGATTTTACAGCTGTAGGAAAGGCTCTATAGGAAATGGAGAAATTCAGGCACACGGACACTGAAAGTATAGCAAACCACATGCTCTAGGACAGGCACGTGTGTTCCTGGGTCCTGAAGCTCGTAAGAGGTATAGGAGCTCTGTGCCTTAGCCTTGGCTGATTGCCAAAGTATCAGGGAGAACTGCGGACCTGGCAGGGTATGGTTTAGTAAGTGCGGGAAGAGAGAAGTAGGGAACTGCAGACCACAGAGCAGGCTACCACACCTCGACTGATCTTTTATAAATGGTCATCATGTTAAGGATTCTCTTGCTTTAAAAATGCAGCAGCTTTCTTCCACACATAAAGCATTGCTCTTTAGTGTGAGCTTTTCAAACTCACCCTAAACCACTGCCTTGAACTTAAAACGCTTCTCTTTCTGAACATTCCTGTAGGACAGAAAAGTCTTTATCACATGATGACTTTTGGAAATAAAAATAAAATCCAACACTTATTTAAAAAAAAATTGCCTCCTATGGATTTGAAACAGCTGCCTTTATTTGATTGTATTTCTAATGTCTTCAATACATTGGCATACAGCAAACATAGTCTCCAACCTTTCTTTTGCTACCTTAGCTTTCCTCTTTCTGAGAGTCAATACTTGATATGTGCAGCTGAAGGAGGGGTTTAACTGGGCTCATGGGTCTGTGATTCATTGCAGGGTAGGCTGGCTCTAAGGGGATGGAAAGTACGCAACTCCTGCCTACCAGTAAGCAGAGAAAGTAGAAAGGAGCCAAGGAAGGAGACTGTGTATGCTCTCAGGCAGCCCTGAGGGACGCCTTTCTTCTGCCTGGCCTTTGGTTCTTAACAGCACATCTAGCTGTGAGATCATCAAGGAATCAACCACTGGTGAAGGTTGCACTCCCTGTCATCCATGTCCTTTCAAGGCCGCATCTCTCAACACATGAGACTTGGGGGGTGCACTGGATCTAAACCATAGCAGCTGCCAAGCTATTCATTCGTTCATTTATTCGTTCATTCATTCATTCATTCATTTTAAAAATCTTGCCAACCCACAGTCACAGTATGCAAAAGTATATATATGTATATATCATACAAATGATGCCACTAAAAAGTCAGCCTAAAAGTTCCTTCTAGACATTCATCACCCCTGGTATGATAGTCTGACCTCAGGCTGAAAGACCATAATAATATAGACCCAGTCTAGCTTTCAGAATTCTCAAAGTCCATGTATCTTTCCTTGTCCCATCTAGGTGCACCAACTTTGAGTTCCTTTTTTATTACTTTTAATAAAAAATAACAATGTGACAGTTTCAAAATACATTAGTAGCACATTTCCAATAATTGATACAATACATATTGTTATCCTCATAGTAGTTATTTACAGCACAGAATGTAAACATGATAATTTTTCTAATCATTATTAATACAAAAATTTCTTCTCATTGAGCTAAGAGAAAATAGTTGAATACACAGTTCAATATTCCATAGTCATAGTTATTGAGAACTGGCCATGATGGGAGCTATTGATTTAAGCCTTTTACAGCTCAAGATACAAAATTAATTTTACTTTTTATGCATCGTGGTTAAACTTTTCTGCTGGATGTTTAAGGGCAAGTTAAAGCAAGACCTGTATAACAAAACACGTAACTTTTGTATCTCCCAAGGTCAGTCAAATCCCTTCAGGATTTACCTTGAAACCATGCTTTATAGAACTGTTGCCATTGTCAGCTAACTGAATAAGTCACAGCCATTGCCTGACCAGTTTGCTCTCTGTGAAAGCCTGTGAGAGTATTTTCTCTCTAAGTGAGTTTATAGACCAAAAATTAGAGGATAAGAAGGGCTACAAGCATAGGTCAGTGAGGACTCAGGACATAAGAGGACCTGTGCTGTAACATCCTATACCTCAGTGGTGTCCCAAATTTTCTGTTCAAGGAGATTTTAGGGTCATAGAGGAAAGGGGCTTGTGATGTATAGTGTGCGTAAGGACAAACTTACAATTCTTCAGATGGGTGAAACTTAACTGTCTCTCTAGCCCTTTTTTTTTTTTTTTTTTGTCTTTTTGAGACAAGGTCTCGCTATGCAGTTGAGGCTGGCCTTGAGCTCACTTTTGTAGCCCAGGCTGGTCTCGCACTCGCACCAATCCTCCTGCCTCAGCCTCCCGAGTGCTGGGATTACAGATGTGAGCCACCACGCCCGGCTTCTCTAGCCCTTTAAAATGAGTAGTCCCTTTCCTTCTTGTCAGTCTTTTTGTCTCCCATTCCTTCACTGAATCTCCACACAAATAACACCTCCTCAGATAATATCCTGTGTTCCCAACTACCATTGAGCTTCTAGTTACTGCGACTACTTATTTTCTTGCCTGCTGGTCTCCCCAGAAGAATGAGGTTCTATGAGGGCTTGTGTTCTTTACTGATGGAAGTTCAAGAACTTTGTCTTTGGAGCTTACAATTGTTTCCTGAATGAATGACAGGGGCCATGGGGTTTTGATTAGATGGAAGAAATATCTTTTTTCAAAATTTGACATAACCGAGCATGCTTCATATTTTTGGAAAGCAGCCCATATTTTGAAGACAAGTCTAATATATAGAAAAGAGAAAAGAAAATTGATAGAATAAAAATCCTTGAAAGGTTTAAAATGCAACACTCTTCCCTATAATAACTGACATTTCTATTTCATATAAGCTACTCATACTGGCTTTAAGATGATAATTTTTCAAGCCCTGTGGTAACAATTTCAGGACAACAATTGCATTTTTTGATACATTCTGTTCTTGGCCAGGGTAAGGACTCAGGAAAAACCACTGCTTGAGAATGAGGTCAATAAGGAAGACAATTTCAGAATCCTTCATTCGCGCTAATATATGTCATTCAACATGAGGCAAATGGGACCAGCACAATGCCACAGAAACTTCACAGAAAAATATTTGTTCATTTTCCAGGAGCTAAAAGATTTAGGTATATTTTTTGTGGTGGATTTTTGTGTAGCTTCTACATCAGAACATTTCAAATCTGTTTATTACATGGTTAAACTATACTTCTTAAAGACCTCAAAATAACCCCAGGCTTTCTTCAAGGAACATACACATAAAAACAAAACGTATGCTTGTATGTTACCAATACCATGATTAAATATTATATCAAAATGAGTACAATGAGATGGAAGGGCCCAGAGAAGAGCCAACACCTTATTTATCAATTTTTAAGAAGTTAATGGAAAATGGACATATACTTTTAAAATTTATAATATTAGGAGAAAATATAATGCTATGTATTATAAGTAGATTGCAAGTCAAATGAAATATAAAACAAAAATTAAAATTAAACAATATTCAGAAAGTGAATTAAATATCACTTAATTAAAATTAAATATGTCAAAACAATATTCAAAAATTAAAATTAAATCATAAGCACAACTAAGAGGTCAGAATGTTGTGTATCATATATACAAATCTGTGATCAATTCAGAGTACTCGAACAGAATTTCAATAGGTTAATATATACACAAAAGCATCAACTAAGAGAAAGTTTTCATGATAGCAAGGAATTACTAAGAATAAAACATAACATAAGGACTGGAATAGGCATAGGGGTCAGGGATTTGATCCCTGGGCCTGCCATTCCGGCCCTACCCCTGAGATGTGCTGAGATGGCAAATGAGACTGGGCATGGTGGTGCACGCCTGTAATCCCAGATCTTGGGAGATTGTAAACAGGCAGAACACTACAAGTCTGATCTAGCAGTGAGACCCTGAAGACCCTGTGGACCCTTGTATAAAAAAATACCCATAAAAAGAAAGACTAGAATAGCAAATATATGAACAGAACTTCTAACAGTCTGAGAATAGGATATCAGCCAAAGTTCTAGTACGTCATGGACATAAACAATGCCCATCAGGCTTACTGGTGGCCAGGTGTCGCTTGTGGGACGGAGCTACTGCTATTTCCTTGATATCCACCTTGTAGACCTGGAAAGAATCATGACCTACAGGATGCAGAAGTCTATTTGTAGAGTATGCTGATAGAACTATTTTGCTACTGTATACAAAAGGATATTTTAAAAGACTGCTGTTGTATACCTCTTTTTCTGATGTGTTTAATTGATTGTCCTGCTTGGTAGGTTCTTTCTCTTCTCATTCATGGAGCTGTAAGGGGGTTTGACTGACCTTCTTCTACAGCTCTTACTTTAACTTGGTCTTAACCATCAGCAGAAACATTTAATCACAAGGTATAAAAAGTAAAGCCAGATTAGTATCCTGAGCTGTAAAAGGCTCAAGTCAACAGCTTTCGACATTGCCAGTTCTGTTGATAACCGACTACAATTATGGACTATTGGACTATGCATAAAACTGTTTTCTCTTACTTCAATGTGATGAAGTATTTGTACTATCAGAGTTTAGAAAAGTTATGTCTGCATCTTTTACTCTGAACAGCTACTATGAAGACAACAATATGCATTGTATTAATTATTGTGGTTATCCTACTAACATGTTTTGAAACAGTCTCATTGTTATTTCTTTCATATTAAAAATTAATAGAACTAAAAATAGGAGATGTGGTCATTTTGATCCCTCTCTAGAATATCTTTCAGCAGTCTGTGTTGGGTTGGTTTTGTCATTATAAAATTCTTTACCTGATCTTTGTCATGGAAGTATTTCACTTTTCCATTACACTTAAGAGTTTTGTAGGGTACATCAGTCTGAGTTGAATTTTTTTTTTTTTTTTGTCTTTTTGAGACAGGGTCTCCCTGTGCAGTTCAGGCTGGCCTTGAGCTCACTTTGTAGACCGGGCTAGTCTCGAACTTGCACTGATCCTCCTGCCTCAGCCTCCCTAGTGCTGGGATTATAGGCATGTGCCACCATGCCCGGCTGGAATTTGTTTTCTTGTAAGTTTTGTAGTACTTTGCTCCACGCTTTTCTTAACTTGATGGTGTATTTAGAGAAATCTGTCATTATTCTGATGTGTTTTCTTTCAAATGTGATCTGTTTCTTTTTTCTAGAAGCTTTTAATATACTCTTCCTGTGTGGAATTTCTGGGATCTTAATTATTTTGTGGCTGGGTGTGTTTTTAATTGGGTTGATTTTATTTGGAGTTCTACATGCTTCAGTTACCTGAATGTCAGATAGTTTTCCCATATTTGCAAAGTTTTCTGCTATTACTTGTGACCATATTCTTTTTATAACATTTGTATTGACTCCTCTTTGATGCCTATTTAGTCTTAGGTTGTCTATCTTTGCATCATCTTGCAGATGTTGAATTTTTTTTTTTCTGCATTCTAGTTGTCTCTAAGAGATCTTTTTTTTCTTTTTTTCATTTTCACTACATGCAATGGTGTTTTATGGTCTGAAAGTCTATTTTCACTTTCATTGAAACGGTTTTGCCAGCTTGTGATTGAGGTTTTAATTTCTTGTATAGCACTGTGAATCTGCTTTCTACATTCTATTTCTTTCCTATATTGCTCATTCAAAGGATTGCCTTATTTTTCTATTCTCTACTTTGTTTTTTCAGTATCTTCTTTAGAAGCATTTATTACTTCTTGAATTGTAATTATAATTTCTTTTACTTCAGAAATTATTTCTGATGTGATTTCCTCTGTACCTTCCTGAAGTTGTTTCTTTACTTCAGAAACTATTATTTCAGAGATTTCAGGTGTGTGACTTCCAGTTTATTCTATGCTATTGTCTCCTGCATTTGTTCTGGGTGGGCTTGGGTCCTGAGAGTGCATTTTGCTCCTCTTCTGTATTATTTCATATAGAACTTTTTTTCTGACCTTTGTTGTAGGGCTCTAGTAAAGTCTTACCTGAGATCCAGGTCCAGATCTACCAAATTCAAACTTTTCACGTTGGCATGGCGTGGGTCTGGCTGCTATGCGCCAATTCTTCCTGTTACAGTCCTTGGAGCTGAACCTTTTGTGCTACTCGGGCAAAATGTTCTGCTCCTGGATCATCTGGGTGGGTCTTGTATCTAACCTGTGTGTAGGGAGTTCAGCCATGGGGTTCCACACTGAGCATGTCTGGTGAGTCTAATGAGTTTCTGGTGATCCCTCAGCAGTCCCACTCAGCCTCTGTGCCTGAGAGAAGAGCCTATATCTTAGAAATAAAACAAGTATACTAATTTTTATAACTTGAAAATTACAGTTGCTAGTCCAACTTTAGTTCTTTCCTATTCCCTCTAAAAACCCAAATGAACCTTCTAAAAGGTAAAGTAAGTCAGTGAAACAAAGAGCACTCTGCCCTTCCTCTTCGAACTCACTCCATCTCCTCAGACCAGCAGGTAACAAGGATCAAACTCACAATCTTATGCTTGCAAGGTAGGCACTTATGCCAATGCGCTATCTCCCTGGCCCTCTCCTATTTGATTAAATGAGATTTACTTGAAATGCTTGTCACTACGCATTTCTATTCAAGCATCTCAACCTGTTCAAATACTTTAAAGCAATCCACTCACACTCTGGGACTTACTTCGTGTAGCTCCTATTTAAGGCAATCTACGAATGTCCTTTTTTCCTATAATACGTTATCTTTTCCCTGTTTCCAGACTAGCATCTCTCCTTCTATCCTAATGCAACACATCCCTTACTTTCCCTCTGTGGTTCTTGTAGTGCTCCAAGACTGTCGCATTGACATAATTATTGCTGTGCTTCCCTAAAGAAGCACTTTATTATGGCCAAATTTAGAGAAAAACACACTCAGTCACTAACCGTGGGTTCATGAAGTATTAGCTGTGAATATGTGAGCAAATGATATGGATTTTTCTCAGCCTCTAGTTCTTTATCTCAATACTGTGATTAGCACCCCCTAAATCATTAAATTGTTGCATTATTGTCACCGATCATGGTATATACTAAAAATTCAATCTATATTTGTTCCTACCCGTTTTCTCACCGATGGGTGTTTTGCCAGCTTTTATAGTGTAATGGTTCCATTTTATGTAAATCAATACTTGCTACAGCAATGGAGCCCTGCAATTTTCAGCAAACACTCCTGGAAGGTGGTATTAATTGTGATAAATACAAGGTGATTTAAGGAATAGAGGTATTTTAAATCTACTGTCACAATGGGTTTGAAAATGTATTTGCTTCATTACAGATGGACACATTTAGTGCATCAAAATAGAAACCTCACAGTTGTTTTCATCAACTAATAAATAACTTACTGCTTGATTTATTATGAATATTTTGATGAATTTTTTTTCTAAAACTTCTAAGATTAAGTAGTAAATTATCAGAAAAGATAAATATGTTCTATTTAGGACCGGTATCATTTTTTTACAATGGGTATAATATAAATAGTATAGTATAGAAAGCTAATCACACACAGACATATATATGTGTGTGTATATATATATATATATATATATATATATATATATATATATTTGACTTTGTTGTATTTATTGAAAGTGTATTATTAAATCCATTTTACAAATAATGCACGGCATGTGGAGAAGACAGCCATGTGTAAGGAAAAGTATACTGTCATACAGAAAACAGTGTAATCTACTTAGGAAAAACTGAACTACTTCTGAGACACTATGTCTTTTCTTCTTGCTCTATGACGTTAGACAAACATCAAAACCTCTTCATAACTCATGACCTGCCATACTGTCATACTACTCTCTTGTGATTAGGCTCTATGCAGTAATTACATCTAGTTTAAATTACTTAAATGTATGAATTTACGGAACTTTCTAATAAAAAAGTCATTGTAGCAATGCATTTGCACATTGAAGTAGTGTTGCTAACAGTGGAAGTAACGTAGGAAACACAAGCACTAACACCTACAGATGGTTCTCTTATTTGAGGTCTTCCTGCCTGAGCCTTCTGCAGGGCGTTGATTATGCTTTTATCCCTAATATTCCATTCTTAGGATATATTGTTTTCCCTTGAATTTCAGCTTTCTTATTTTTATTTCTTGTCTCTCTGTTTTCTGAGTATTGCTTGGAATTTGTTTTTATTTTATTTTGTTTTTCTCGGACATTTGTTCATGGTAAGCTCTTTTTTGAACTGTATATGAAATTGTGCTTTCTTTTTCTTTTTCTCTTAAAGGATGCTTTCACTGGATATAGAATTCTTGGGTGAATAAGTACTTTCACAATAATGAAGAGATTATTTTTTATTTTCTTATTTTATTTTTTGTAATGTTTATGGGAGTTTCTCAATACACAGCTTGTACGTGTAGTGATACTCCTGTTTTCAGACTTCTCAGATCTGGGGTTACACTTGTGCACCACCACCCATGGTTTCCAGGGTCAGCTTATCATGCTCAGTAGTGGGGCCAGAGCAGCGTATGGTGCTGAGGATCAGACTCTGATCTCTGTCATTGCCTAAGCAGGTGCTTAGCCCACTGAACTATCTTTCCGGCCCTATTCTATTTTTTAATCTGATTTCCACTGTAATTATTGAAATAAGCTTTTAGCTAGTTATCATTCTTAAGCCAATAATTAGTATATCTATGAAACCTAATCAAGTATTATATGTGTTGTTTACAGGGAGTTGTTATAGCCTTCTCTTGAGTTTCTTTTTCCTGATATTAATTTCCACATGGTGACACAGCACAGATTCCTGTGCTATAAAGTCAGTAAATATTCCTCCTTTGAGTAAAGCAAAGTACAAACAAGGAAAAAGATAAAAGACTGACAGATCTTGTCCAATAGGGAAATGTACAAAGGGAATAAGCAGAGGGGGAAGCGAAATAGGAATGGAAAATGCAAGACTAAAGATAAGCCAGTACAAGAACCCCAAGACCCCAATCAGTGATAGCAAATGCTGGTCCAAATTTCATTTTACAAGTGATAGTACTGTATTAAAAGATATTCTGTCTTGGGCCAGATGAACATCTTGGTGGATTAAAGAGCCTGCAAGAGGGCACAGAGGCCTTCAGTTCCACCCCTGCCCCTGGGGTATGCTGAGATGACAATTGAAACTGGGCATGATGGCACATACCTGTAATCCCAGCTCTTGGGAGGCTGTAAATAGGCAGATCAGTATGAATCTGATCTAGTAGTGAGACTCTGAACACCCTGTGGACCCTTCCCTAAAATACAGGCCAAAAAAAAATTCTGTCTTGGACAAAAGGCATGTGGCTTTCTTCCACTAGCTACATAGTTGTAGATAAAAAGGAAGGAAGGGAGGGAGGGAAGGAAGGAGGGAGGAAGGGAGGAAGGGAGGGAGGGAGGGAGGGAGGGAGGGAGGAAGGAAAGAAGGAAGGAAGGAAGGAAGGAAGGAAGGAAGGAAGGAACAAAAGACGGAAAGAGGTAATGATGTCGTTATATTTCTTCCCACCTTGAACATCACTCAAATGTTGCACTAGCCCAGCAACTTCCTGACAAATCCCAGGTGAAAACTGAACCTGCAAGTGATGACAGTTGATGTCTGTATAGTCCATTTCACTCTGAATACATTCCACTCTATCTTTCGTACTATGAGTGTCTTGTGGACAATAAAAAGTCATTTTCAAGTTTTTTCACAAATTTCTGCTTGCCTGATGTTTTTTTCCCAAAATCACATCACTGTCAGAAATACCAAAACGTTACCACCAGGTTTGATCAGTGGGTCCTGCTACGAGACACGGAACATCTCTTCGTCGCATCAACACCGATGCTCATGTTTAACTGGTGGTTAAAACTGTGTCTTATGTTCTCTGAGGAGTCTTAGGGATGGAGTGAGAAGGGAAACTCATAATGGAATGCAAAAATGATCAAGATGGAATGTGCATTTGCACCAACTTCCTGTGATAAATGCTTCCACTACATGTTCCAAATATGTGCCTACAAAGAGGAAGTTAATGCAGGTCTTCATTCACGAACGTATAAGGATATCATAGGTAGACAATTTGCAACTTGCTGCACATTTGTTCTCCTTCAGGATTTGCAGTGCCACCACTCAAGATTTTTGCTTGAGCCAATCATTCTTTTGATAATTGCTAAGTATTATGTCACAAAATTCTGCCCTTCTCTCTTCAATTATGAAGTGACATTATGCTACCTTAATTCATACCTGTATTTATTCACTCATTTTGCAGTGTGGTTTGGTGAATTTCTGTTTTAGTTCAAAGAACAGAAGATCCTAGGATCATTATTACTGTAGATATTCAGATTTACACAGATTAGATTAAGGGGAAATTTGCCCTTCATTATTTTTACAAAATTTTGGAAATAATTTGATGTTCAGTTATCTACCATTATCTTAAATGGTAGATTTTAGAATGTATACTATCTGCAAACCAAATTCTAGTGGCATGTCTGCTCCTTCATAGAGTGGTATAATTGTTTCTGGATATATCCAGAAACAATTATATATATATATATATATATATATATATATATATATATATATATATATATATTCTCTCTGTCTGTCTGTCTCTCTCTCTCTCTCTCTCTGTCTCTCTCTCTCTCGGTGTGTTCCTGTCTTTTATTCTCTGTGCACTTTGTCTTGGTCCTTTCCTCTTTTAAACACAAATAGACATGTATATTTATATAAATTACATACACACACCTAAGAACATATCTAAAGAACCAGCCATCTTTTCTTTTCTTTTCTTTTCTTTTCTTTTCTTTTCTTTTCTTTTCTGTTCTGTTCTGCTCTTCTCTTCTCTTCTCTTCTCTTCTCTTCTCTTCTCTTCTTCTTCTTTCTTTCTTTCTTTCTTTCTTTTTCTGTATATTTTAAGAAAGGGCCTACAGCCTGTTCACGGTCTCACTACTAAATCACACTCATAGTGATCCACCTATTTGCAGCCCACCCAGAGCTGGGATTACAGGCATGTGCCACCACACCCAGTCTCAATTGCCATGTCAGCACACTCCAGGGGCGGGGCCAGCACAGCAGTCTCTGGGATTGAAACCCCAGTCCCTGCATCTGCTTGCAGCCTGTTTCATCTGCTGATTTATTTGGTCACCCCTAGACATTTTTATTTCTATAGTTACATGCCTAAAACTTAGAAAATATTAAATTCACAAATTTGCTTATCCCCATGTAACATCATAAGTTATATTCAAGGTGTCATCTTTGCCTAAATAACTTCTAGTAGCCAGAAAGATTAGCTCCATTTATTTCTCTTATATTTATGCTTTTACCTGATTTTCCTGAATATTTAATCTCCTAATTTCTCCTGCCCAACATAAGCTCTTCTGGAGTTTTAAGTATATGGTTCTGCTTCCCAAAATAATTTTGAAATAAAAACACAAGAATTAATGAACTAAAATTTTATTTTGTTCTTTGAATATATCTATTGCTTTATTGTCCTTTTAGTACATTTTCTGAATAATGTCAATGTGTGGTAATGTATAGGGTGAACATACGTCTCTCACAAAGGAAATTTTTATCTATTAACTTGGACATTTTACTAAAATATCTATAATGAAACTTTATTTTTTGCATCCATGTCACTCGTTTTTTTAAATTGTTTTCTTGTCATGATCAGTTTCACATATTATTTTTATGGTATATTTTTCAATTTTCTAATTAAAAGGTCTATTTGCACAAAACAAAAGAAAACAAGCATAGCAAATAAAAAGGAAGAGATTGTGAAATAGAATTTAACTTTCAAAATAGCAAAAATGTGTCATGGGGTAATATTACTTACCATACTACATTACTAGCATTAATGCCTATGGAGCAATCCAAATGTTTATTCTGAAACATCTTCTTTGTCCTAGAGAGCGAGCTCTCTCCTCTTCGAGTTACTCATTCACCACTCCCGAGCCCCAGGGCAGAAGAGGCAACATGTATCCATGTCAGCAGTGACTACAGAGGACAGTGTAGAAACAATTGAACTTTTCCTTCAAACTGGGTGGCCACAGTGAGAGAGGCCTGCCCTGCTGCAACCTTGACACTTCCTTCCAGCCTCTGAGAGCAGCAATTCATCTTCTCTGAAGACTCTTGGTAACAGTTCCAAAAACAGAAACACGCTGTGTTTTGCTATTTTGGACCTTGCTTAGCTGGCAGGTGAGCTGGTGGGTGTGTTCACCTCTGAAAGGCCAGGTGAACCCATCTTTCTGGGGAAGCTGGTCCTGGGTAGGAAGGGCCGCAAAGAGCAGAGATCTCCTGGCAGTGCACCCCTGAGAAGGTGCTCTCTTGAATGAGGTCTTCCAGGCAAATGAATGCCAAACTTGCCCAGGTGGTCGTCCTCCATCACAGTGCTGTGCTTTCTTGCCTACCAACACAAAGGTCCTGTTCTAGAGCTTGCCCTGCCAGCGTTCCCAAATGAGTACCCAGACAGACTTCAGATTTGGAAATCCTCAGGTCCAGAGGTTTCTGTTATCCTCAGCACTGCGAGAGTTGGGTGACTTTAACAAAGGCAGCCCTGAACAGCTTCTCCAGGTGAGGTCTTGCAATGGTCGGCTGGACTGGTAGAGTCAGCCCTTAGTGCTTTGAAGCACACAGGAAGAGTCAAGGAATGTTGATCAGGTGCTTCCACAGTGCTAGGTTTCACGTCTGCAAGTTTCTTGCCCAACTTGTGACTCTGCTGCAGCGAGGAATCATGTAGGAAAGACTTCAGCTGCTTAGATTTCTTCTTTTACCTCTCCTTATTTCTTTACTAAAAATGCCTGCTCTGCCTGAGTGGCTTTGAGGGCTTGATAAGCTCTCCTGTTTTGCAGGAGATTTTCCAGAACCAAGGAAATCTTTTTCTCTTTATTCTTCTTCTACCACCTTTTAAGCATAATGTGTACTTGAGAATATATTATTTTATTAAAATTCATTCACACATATTCATAGACATATAGGTAGATGTAGACAGATAGATTGTATGTAGGGGGTCCTGTTCAATCTAGAGATAGGTTTAACAGCTTTTTCTTGTTAACTTTAGTAATATTTGTTATTGTAGGATTACGGTATCTGAAGCTATCTTTGTGCTTGTTGCATTGCTAAGCGATTCTGCTTTAGTATTTTACCATTTTGTCCCTTTTGCTTTCATTGCTCCCGTACACGACCACTTTTAACTAGGACCTCCTTGTAGTTCGTGACATTTACTCTCCTGTCTTGGAGTTGGTACAGGAACATAGCGTATCCTAATCCTTTGCCTACCCTTTCCCCTTCCCTGTCACCCACCTCCCTCCAGCTCCTCGTCGTCGTCTTTTCTTCTGAAAATAAAAGGTCTGTATTCCTACTTCCCACCATATTTCTGCTTTTTTTTTTTTTTTTTTGTTTACAATTCGTGTTTCTTATTTATTTACTTACTTATTTATTTATTTGTCTTTTTAAGGTAGGGTCTCGCTATGAAGTTCAGGCTGGCCTTGAGCTCACTTTTGCAGCCCAGACTAGTCTCGAACTCACCCCAGTCTTCCTCTCTCAGCCTCCAGAGTGCTGGGATTACAGGCGTGAGCCATCACGCCTGGCTTGGTTTTTCTTATACAAGAGAAATGACATGATATTTAAGTTTGTGCACCTGAATGTATGACCTAACATCCTGCCCTTGCATTGTGTCCTACAAATGACTCCACTGTATCTTTCTTTGTGGCAGAATAAATACCATGTTTTAAGTTGTATATGAGCACCACCAGTCAATGACCTACTCATCTATGCATGGGGATGCAGACTGTTTCCAAGAGCTGTCTGCTGTGAACTGTGCCACTCTGGGCATGGTTATAGGTGCACCACTGCAATCTTGAGGTTCATAATTCCTGGGAAAGATATGAGAAGGGAATGGCTGTGCAAAATAGAACTCCTGGTTTGAGATTTTTGAGGAATCTCCATATTGATGTCCCGCTCTGCAGCTCAGACTCCTTGTGATGGCCCTGTTTTCACCCTCCTCAGCACTGTGGTTACCAGCAAGTTCCACCACACCCAGATGGCAGCAGGTTCAGCAGGCCCGGGGGCAGAGCCAGCGTGGCATGTGGTGCCAGGGATCCAACCACGGTCCGCGCATTTACCTGCGCAGGGATTTAGTCAGCTAAGTTATCTCCCTGGCCCTCCATACTGATTTCCTTACTGGTTGTACTAGTTTACATTCAAAGAAGTAGAAGGGTTCTTTTTTCCCTTGAAGCCTTTCCATAATTTATTAGTATTTGATTTCTTAATGAAAGTCATTCTTTGAGGTATGCTAAAACTGAAATGCTTCTTCGGTTTGCACTTCTCAAGTAGTAAGCATTGCCAAGATATATGAAGTTCACACTTCCTGAGAAGTTTCTATTCATTTATCTTCTTCATTTTTGATGGGATCTTTTATTTGGGAGGAATCTAATTGTCTTAAATTCGTTATGTATCTATCTATTACTCCTCTGTCTGAGGAATAACTAGTATTTGTTTTTCCCATTTTGCAGGTTGTATTAGCTCTTTCTTGTGTGGTGCAGAAGACTTTTAATTTGACACGGCCGCAGTCATTGATTCTGGGTATTTTTCCCTTGCCACAAAAGTACTGTTCACAAAATCCTTGTCCATCACTTCAAGAGTTTTACATATTTTATCATCCAGTGGGCCAAGAGTTTCTGTTTTAACATTTAATTCTATGATCCGCTTTCATCTTACCTCATTACACGGTGAGAAAGTTCTCCATAGATGTACTGAAGCACAATCTGCTCCTGACGCTTCAGTGGCTTGCTCAGAGAAAATGAAAGCCACTGGAATCTCAGCCCCCTATTTCTTGTCCTTGGACTGTGCCACTGAACTCGGATCAGTTTTACAGACTTCTTTTCCACAACTGAGAGTTGCTTTCTAGAGATATTTCTTCTATTTTTTTTT